>ML804751.1:60710-141187 GCA_009831015.1 Picea engelmannii
TGTAAGGCGTTCTTTCTGCAAGTGCAGCCAAACTTTGTCGCCCACCTGGAACTTATGTGGCACTCGATGTTGATCATGGCATTGCTTGTACTTGTCATTGGACTTCTATAGGATATCCTGAACCTGTTGGAAGATGTGTTGGATCTGCTCAATGAACCAAGTGGCTTTGTCATCTTCAGTTGGAGCAGGAGATGAGTCAGTTATGGTGACTGCAAGGGGAAGTGCAACATCTATGGGACCCAATGGTTGGAATCCCAACCCCACTTGAAATGGGTCGTGGTCAGTTGAGCTATGCAGGGCTTGATTGTAGCTATGCTAGACATAGGGAGGGCTCGCATCCCATGTGTGAGGGTTCTTTGAATTATACATGCAAAGGATATGCACAATCATTCAATTTACAACCTCGGTTTGGCCATCTGTCTAGGGGGTGGAAGGTCGTGGATTTGGTGAGCTTGGTGTCCAGCAGTGACCAGACGCTCGACCAGAATGTGCTGAGAAATATACTATCTCGATCTGAGACAATGGTTTATGGGATTCCAAAATGTACCGAGACTCGTTCAAAGAAGAGCTTGGCAGTGGCCTCTGTTGTGATTCTCTTCTTCCAGGCAACCAAAATCGCCATCTTAGAAAAGCGATCAACAACCACAAAAACACAGTCATTTCCCCACTTGGTGGATGGGAGGCCCGACATGTAATCCATTGAGATGGATTCCCATGGCCTATCAGGAGTAGAAAGAGGGGTGTACAGGCCATGTTTCTTAGTGGTTGGTTTGGTAATATCATAGGCAGTGTAGGACCTGATATACTTGCAGACCTCCTGTGGAAGTTTCAGCCAGTAGAAATGTTTTTGTAGCATCACCATTGTCGTTTTGATGCCGAAGTGTCCTTCCACCCGATTGTTGTGAGCTTCCCAGATCAACTTCACTCTCTCACTTGATGGAACACAGATATGGCCCAGACGACACAACAACCCATCTTGAAGATGGAAATTATCAACAACTGCGTTCGCACCCAACATTTGGTAGGTGGTGGTGAAGTCAGGGTATGTCTCATAGAGTTGGGGCCATCCATATGTCTCATGGCCGCAAGAGTATAGCACCATGGTGAGTGTCGCGACTGGAAGTCTACTGAGGTAATCAGTGACTCGATTGGTGCTTCTTGTTTTATACTTGATGTTGAGGTGGAATTTATGCAAGCATGTGGACCACTTTTGATGGAGGTCATTCTGTAATTTTCCTTGTGTCTGCATGAACTATAGTGGCTTATGATCAGTTTGGATGACTGTCTCCTTCCCAAGATTGTAATGTCTCCACTGCTGGTAGGCTTGCACAATGGAGTACATTTCTTTTTCGTAAGTAGGGTACTTACAGACAATATCTGACAATGTCTCACTAAGATAGGCCACAGGGTGGATGTGCTGAGTGAGAACGACACCCACAGCATAGTCTAAAGCATCTGTCTCGATCTCAAAGGGATATTGTAGGTCTGGTAGTGAAAGTATTGGGGATGAGAACAAGAACTGCTTCAAATCATTGAATGCTTGTTGCTGGGACAGTCCCCACTCAAACTTTGCCTTACAACCACCCCTATTTATTTGGCTAAGGGCCCATGCAATATGGCATAATCCCAACACGAACCTGCGATAGAAATTGGCAAGGCCCAAGAAGCTCTGGAGCTCAGTGAGTGTTGTTGAGGCAGGCCAGTCACAGATGACTTGGATCTTGGCTGGATCCACATGTACACCATGTTGATCAATGGTGTAGCGTAGGTAATGGACCCTATCCATGCCGAAGGAGCATTTTTCCAAGTCGTCGTATAGCTTGTGTTGTCGTAGGGTGTGCAGAACCTGTTGAATATGTTGCAAGTGTTTGGCCCAAGTCTTGTTGTAAATTAGAATGTCATCCAGATACACCACTACAAACGTATTTGTGAATGGTGACAGGATATCGTCCATCATCCTCATGAATGTGGTTGGAGCATTTGTCAAACCAAAGGGCATGACCAACCATTCAAAAATTCCTTCCTTTGACTTGAAGGTGGTCTTCCATACATATGCCTGTTGTATCAGGACCTGGTGGTAGCCAAACTTCAGATCAATCTTCCTGAAGTATTTGGCCCCCGTGATTTGATCAAGGAGGTCATCGATTTAAGGAATCGGATACCGGTTTCTGACTGTGATTTTATTCAGATCCTGATAATCAATACAAAGTCGCCAGGTTCCATCTTTCTTCTGTACCAGCACGATTGGGCTCCTGCAAGGTGATGAGCTGGTGCGAATGTGCCCCTTGTGGAGCAATTCTTGGATCTATTGCTTGATCTCCTTATTCTCTAAAAAAGAACGACGATAGATTGGCCCATTGGGAAGTGGTGAGCCAAGGGTTAGATCAATGGGGTGCTTGACCTGGCAGTCTAGAGGTACCCCTGTAGGTGAGGAGAAGATATCCAAGTATGCTTCCATGACCTTATCTACTTGCTTCTGCTGTGTGGAGAGGTTGGCCGCAGAGACCCTGGATGTGGCTGTGATCTTTCGCTTATTCTGAGAGTGAGTCATGAAGAAGACAAACTTCCCCGTATGAGAGATGACCTTCTTGCATTTCTTAGTAGAGATCAAGGAAATAATACTAGGTGGGAATTCCTCGGGTATCTTGTACAATTTCCTGTTCAAAGTAATAATAACACTACAAGCCCTAGACTACGAGCCCTAGACTCATATACAACATGAAATTTCCATAAATAGGGTTGGCCGAAAATAACATCAAAAACTTCGAGAGGAGAAACATCACACAATACCTCGTCTTTGAAGGGCTTTATGTTGTACGATAGTCGACACTGTTGGTTAATGCGGAGATCGCTTCCTTGGCGAAGCCATCCAATGGTGTATGGTTGTGGGTGCAGAGTTGTTGGCAGGGCCAGACGCTTGACAACCTCTGCTGAGATGAGGTTCTTTTGGCTACTGCTATCAACAATGAAGTGCACTGGGGTGCCTTTTATTCACATCTCTGAATGGAAGAGGCGCTCTCCTTCTTCTAGCTCATCTAGTTCACCAGGATGGAGCTTGGTGGTAGAAACGGTGGCACTGGGTTCCGTGTCAATGATCTGTCTTCCCCTTTATGGTTCTGGCTCAGAGTCAGAATCAACATTTGATTCATAGGATTTCACTTCAGCCACTAGTGACTGTTTCGAGCGGCAGTCGACAGTGTTATGCCAAGGGCTCTTATGGAAGTCGTACCACTTCCCGGTATCTTCCTTTGTCTTTTCAATGTCCTTCTTTGCTTGCAGCTTGGACTGGTAGTCCTGATACTGTCCATATTTTATCTATCCTTTGTTCTGTGGGTTGGGGCCACCCTTTCCTAGCTTTTGTTGTGAGGGGTTCCCAGGCCCAAATTTCCACGTCTTTTGTTTGAGCTTCTGCTCGATTTTGACGGCATATCGATAGGCCGTGCCCAAGGATGAGATGTCTAAAAATTCTATTTCATTCTGGATGTATCTATGCAGAGCACGATGATAATTGAGCACCAAAGGTCACTTTGAATCTTTGATACCTAGCTTGGTGCGCAAGGTATGGAAGATATTTGTGAAATCTAGCATTGCTTGGTCTCTTTCTTGTTGCAGTGTGGTCCATTTGGTATACAAGTTGTCGTAACTTCTGACAGGGTAGTATTGTTCCTTAATATCTTCCCTAAAGGATTCCCAGGTGGCCATGACTGAAAATAATGAGATTTCCTCTATTTCCTGTTGCTCACATAAGGTTTCTCACCAATCTTTGACATGGGGAACGGCTTTGAGGAGCGCAAAAGTAATCTTTTCTCTATTCGAGAAGTTATGGATAGAAAAATACCCTTCTATCAGATTCAACCACTTGTCTACATCATCTGCGTATATCTAACCTTCAAATATAGGAATATCAAAGTTTATTTGTACCTTGAAGGGGGTGGTGCCTCTGTTCGAAGAAGATGCATCGCCTGTTGGTAGCCGTCGAAGGATTTGCGCGAAACTATCCATCATCTCGTTCCTCTGTTGCGTGAGGGATTCCTCAATAAATAGTTTGAAAGGATCTCTTTTCCCATCATATTTATTTTATCTTTCCATGAGAGGTCGCTAGGGCGTGCGAGAGATTTTTTCCTCAAGAGAAACAAGCTCAAGACCCAACTCTTTGTACTCTGACCTTGTTGGGGACATGTATTAAGATGACAAGGAGGAGACCGCTCTGATACCAGTGATGCAGATTTTATGAGAAGAATGAAATGAATACATATTATTAACAGATTCTTAGCACAAAATAACAAAGATACAGTAAAACTGGTTTTCTATTCAATAATGAAATAAGTTGAAACTGTAAAATGCAGCGAAAACAAGCTTGCTGGAATGGTGGCGGCTTATCTCTGAGATGAGATGTGACGGCTGTGCTCATTCGCAAGAAGAACATTTCAATGAGGATCTAAAGGCATTTTTACAATAAATAAGAATTCCAAAAACCCTAGACATCCAGAAACCTAACCCTAGGAGATGAAGCGCCAAAAGTCATGTGGGCCCCGTTTGGGTAAGTTAGTACATCAACTTCTCGGGGTCGTAACTTTTGCATACGAAATCCGTTTTAGGCGTGTGATGGCCTGTTGGAAAGGTATCATAGAGGAGATTCATTTTTGGGGCTCAATCATGCCTTCAACTATCAATGAGGAGATTTTTCCCGAAGAACCTTCATTTAGGCCCTCAAAATTGCCCCGGAAGTTAAAACTGCTAAAAATAGTAAATTGCCAAAATTGTCAGAAAACTATCTTGAGCCAGTTGGAAAAGGTGGGTGGCCACCGATATCCATATAGATAATTCTCATTCAAATAGGTATTGAGAATGATAAAATGTTTCTCCTAAAAAATCAAATACCTACAAGAATCACTTTCATATTTTATAGACGTCCCACTTGTTTAGGGATCTACACGAGTGCATTACAACCTTTTCCTTACCCCTAAGGCACTTTTTGTACCTCTCCCTTCAAGTGAAATTATTGTACTACCTCCAAAGCATTATGTTATCCATTGGGAGTACCCAATTTTTCTAGACTTTAATTAATTAATGGAAAATGAATGGGCTTGGAAAAAGGAAGCATTGAAAATGAAGGTGCAACACACCCTCTACAAAGGAAGCCATAAATGACCCAAAAGTCTTACCCACATCCATTTCATCTTATCCACGTGACTTAGAGAGGGATGACCTAGGAAAAACTCCTTCACTTAAGGGATGATTCACCCAATAGTTCACCTTGTCAACCCTCCCATAAATAAACTTTGAAAATTGCATAGGGTCTTTGAGCACTTGTTTAATTTGATAAGGTAGTTTTGGTGCATATGTTTAGGTGGCTCTTCGATTAAATGTGATTTTACTTGCTACGATAAATTTGATTTTAAATGCATGGAGGGCACACTTTTATGTATTTGCAGGACCTTGTTGATGGATGTTTTGGAGGGACAATCCTAGATTGTGCCTTCATTGGGGCAAGAAGCCCACAGGTTGGATGCCATGACCTAGATATTGGGAGAAGCCAGAAATTGAATGTTTCCTTTGGAGGTAGGAGAATATATTTTGGATTATGAGACCTAACCCATCTTATCCCAACGTTTGGCCTTGAAAGGTCATAAAATAATCTTGGAGGGACTGATGTCACCCTAGGTCTAGGGTTTTGGTGGTGACGATGATGATGTTTTGATGGAAACTTGGAACCTTTGGAGGAGGAGGATCCATTGCATCATGGAAAGGATCCTAGCGCATGAATAGGATTCCTTAAGAGGCCCAAAAAAATCCTCCTTTTTTATCAACGACTTGCTAAAGTGCGAAGACGTCAGCCTAGAAGGGGTTGACATCACCTTTTAGGGTTTCTTTGTGTGAAAAGTTTAAGTCAAATTTAAATTACTTTGTAAACAGGAAAAATAAAGGGGAATGGATCCCTTATTTTTTGTTTTACCCTAACTAAATGTGGAAAAACACTTTTTAGAGGTTTTGTACGAACAAGAATCAAATTCAATTGATTTTATGATAACTCTCTCATGTGAGAAGAGCTACTTGGCTGAAATTTTTTCCCCTCTTGGGAAATTTACATATCTTTGTCTCTCTCTTATGCTATGGTTTATACTTGTCTTGTGAATTAAAGTGGTGCACTATCCTTCTTGGAGTCTTTTTATTGCATGTTGATGATATTTTCTTGGTAAACAAGGGTTTGTCTAGCATTTCTCTTGAAATTGGTAAGAAAAATATGCATATTGTTAGTTCTTCTTTCTTGTTTCATGGTTGTTCTTCGATATATACTTGGAGGAATAAAACAAATTATACCCTCCACCAATTTTTCATTGTTTTTTATTGGATAAGCTTATGCCAATTTTTCTAGGAGGAGTTAAAGGGCTTACACCTTCCTAGATTTACCTTGTTAAGGTTACTTGCTCAATGGAGTAAAAGGGCTTACACCCCTTGAGAAGTAGTAGACCTAAATTAATACAAGAAGACTCCATAAACCATGTTGGAAAGGAACTAATCTAATTTTTCATTAGAGATATACATTACTTGCATTGGTACATGTGATTTTGAGAGATATTGAAATCACTCAAGTTGGAAATTTCTCTTGGTGTCTTAATCTCGCTAAAGCCACTAAGGCATCCTTATTGGCCTAGTGTTTCTCTTGTTACAATACACTAAAATATACAACCATTACGGATGCATCAAAACACATTCAATCTCTCATTTCAACTTGCTTTTCAACCATGGAAATTACTAGTAAACTTGTACTTTTATTCTACTACTCATTGTCAATGTTTTTGATGATTTACTTGTCAATTTTCATGGTTGGAATTTTCTACTGTAGAAAATCTTTGCTACATCCACTTGGATTTTACAATAATTCTATAAAAACACTATCTAATAACCCTATTTTTCCATAGAATTTTTTTCTTGAATATTGGAAAGTTATCTACGGATTTAGTGCTTCATTGTCCAAAAACTAATTGACAATTTTGATGGCTAAATTTGTAGTAACTAGTTATTATTCTTGCTGATATATATTTTTGTTTCTACTGCAATATAGGACATAGAGCTTCACTTTATTGTCCACTTATGTTTTAGGCTTGTATCACGATTTCGTGTCTTGTATCGGGTAGGTGTAACACTTTGGTGCAGGTATTCAAGTCTTTGGAAACCATTTTCCATCATCAAGACTCATTTCCAATCCCTCATACTTCTTCCATCATTTACCTAAGGGGTTCCTCTCAAAATATCTTCATCCTCCGTCCATAGCCCCCTAGGATCACCTAAGACCCCCCCTTTGAGGTGATTTCATCATCTCTAAAGCACGGGGATTACCTATCTAAGGTGACAATGGGTAGGTATTCTCATAGTTCTCGCAATCTTGTGGATTGGGTCGGTCTTTTCCCAACCTACAATTAGTGTGATAATAGTAAGGATGTAATTTGTGATTTCTAGTTTCATATTAAAACACAATTTGATATGAAGGACTTGGGGGCTACAAGATATATCTTAGGAATATAGATCATGAGAAATATAGTGAATAAAAGGATTGTTTGAGTCATAGTATGTATGTAAACTCCGTACTACAACATTTTTATATGGTAAATTTTAAACCATTTAGTGTTCTAATTTCCATGGGAACTAAACTTTCAATTGAGTAGTTCCCTAAAACACCTACAAATATGGAGGATATTGATTATATTCCTTATGGTATTGAAGTTTGAAGTATAATGTAGGCTATGGTATGTACAAGACCATAAATTTCCCAAGAAATTGGAGTCTTGATCTATGAGAAGATACATGTTTCAGTTATTTCGTGGAGAAGTGAGTTAGCTAAGCAAGAGACAAGTTGTGGTCACTTTGTCCACTATGCAGGTAGAGTATATGGAAGCTAATCATGCATGTAAGGAGACCATTTGTCTTATGAATATGTGTTCATAAGTAGGGTTGAGTTAGAAAGCTATTAAAATTCAATGTGATATTAATAGTGCAACCTTCCTAGTCAATAACCCAACCTTTGATGCAACGACAAAGAATATAGATATACAATACCATTTTGTTATGAGCATGGAAGAAGATGGAAAGTTTACACCTTGGATAATGTTGTAGATGCATTGATGAAACTAGTGAGCATGGGTAAATTCAAGTGGTGATGTGAATCTAGGGGACTTATGGGCCCTACCAATTAGCTCATAGTTGATTCATTCTCCTTTGTGTTGATGTTTTGGTAGATACGGGAGGTATTAAGCTCCAAGTGTAACCTTTGTACTTAGAATAAAATATTTCGGAAGTAAGAGAACCATTAAACATATGTGTGAAAACCCTAGAAGAGAAGTCAACCCAAGGAGAATAATAATAAAGAATTAGAAGGCCCAGAAAGAGAAGTTTGACCCATCTAGAAAAGTCACTTAGATAGTTTAGTATAAATAAGGAGGAACCTTAGCTCATTTGTACACTCTCACTCACTCACTTAACTAGTGCACAATTATAAGGAGCTGCATCTATAGCACAAGGAGGCACAATTCTAGAGAGAGTACTACAACAATTGTTATGGAGTATTCTCAGTCTTTCAAGTATCTCTCTTGTGTGATTATCTTGGTAAAAGTATGCTTCCATTAGTAGAGGTAGATTATCTTGGTAGTGTGTTGTTGCTGCAACAATGGTGTTTTTGGTTAGGGTTTATCTGTTGGTTCTAGTGTGTACTTGGGAGAATCATTCTATCTAAGAAAAGGTTATTTTTCTCGGGTGTGTCATATTTGGATTCCTATGGTTCGGTGACAATGATGTGCCATTGTATATGGTTAAACAAGCATATAAAAATTTTAACATGGTTTTAGAGCTGGTTTCCTTCGTAACAGTCTAACCACTAGAAGGAATATCCTTAGTTTCCCCCATTGTCAAGGTCATTGAGCACTTACTAAACCCACTAAGAAGGTCACCTAAGGAGGGAGCATATTTTCCCTGTATCATATCTACAATCTTCCAAAGTTTCAGTGCCAGTTGTAGTGCCAATTGCAGCACTAGTTGCAGTGTCGGTTGCAACACCAGTTGCAATGCCAAATGTAGCACCAGTTGCAACACCATTTGCAGTACTAGTTACAATACCTTTGGTTCAATGAAGTTTATGGTAACTTATTTAAAGGATGATGAAATTATTCTTTCCCTATATCAACTCTCTATCCATTCTTTTGGCATTTAGGGTTTGTAGTTTTGCAACAACAACAAACATTAACCCAAATTAGTTGGAGAACTTTGAATTTTTTGGTTTCTTCATTTCTTTTTGCTGCAGTTGGATGGTGTCGTCGCCTACCATTGTTTCCGCTACTATCATAGGTATGTACTTGTAAAGGTTTAAACTATATAACTATCTTAATGGTGTTTGCAGGAGAATGGATCTTTTTTCCAAAAAAAAAAATCATAGATCCATAGGGATCTCAGATCCAACACATTTAGAGGAACAACACACTCCAAGTTTGATTGTTTTGATATTCCTCTAGATGTTATGGAATTATTGTGATCTTATGAATATCTAGTTGTATTTTTATCTGTTGAAGTCAAACCTATGTTCAAAGTTAAAGTTATAATATGACTTTAGTCAAAATATTAGATTGATTAAGGTTGAGTTTTTAAGATTTTTTTTTCATTATAGTCCATCACTCAGATTTTTGTCAAGAAAACATATTGTCTTAGTATAGGGGACAGGTTGGAGATAATACTTGTCATCTTGAGTGAAGGAGACTCAGAAGAAAAGAAACAACACTCATTATTGAATATAAGACGCCAGATTCCATTTTTGATTAATTAAATTGACAAGTTTCCAACTTGCACATATCAAGTTTGATAATTTCTACATTACAAGTAAACACTATAGTTGTCAAAACAATCCTTGAAAGGTTTTATTACTGTTAGATACAATGAATACTTGGTATCATGTGAGTACTATTGATATAAATGCTTATTTTACTTGTTTACAAGATGAACTAACATCTCCTATAAGAGATATTTCTTGTTTTTCTTCCAGGAAGATCACCTTGGTAATGCTACGATGATTACCATGAAATTGTATTTAATTCTTGTTAACATAGATATGTTCTTATGAAAATGATTTTATATTCGAAATATTTTTTCTCTTGTTTCTCTTGTCTTGGGCAGGTTACCATGGAGGAATGATTGGTCACAACACTAGAAGAGTCTTGTTCCTATTTCTTACTATTGCATTTTTATTTTGGCTCTTGTTCCAGGGAGGTCACAAGTAATAATCTGAGAAGGCACTATTGTGATGATTGTTCTTGTTATTTATTATTATTATTATTATTATTATCATCATCATTATAAGAGTATTATTCTTGTATATTGTTTTCCCTTGTTGTTGGTCTTGTTCTAGGAAGGCCACAGATGATAAATATGAGGGGACCTATAGTGACAGTTGCAAGAGTAAACATATTAAATGGTATCTAGTTTGAGACATGGAGAAGACTATCCAAATAAGAATTTGTATACATGACTGTATACATACATGCACCAAAGAAAAAGAGGACGAAGTTAAAACCTTCTAGCAAGAAGGATACTTTTGCAAGATACAAAGTATCTCCTATGGAGATTGATTTTAAGGAGAAGAAGGCTCCAAACATGACCTAACAAATCCCTCTATCTCAGTTTATCATTCCTCAGATCATCAGGAAGAGTTGGTCAATCTAGAAGGTCCTACCCAGAATCATTGTAGTAACTAGGAAGAGACCAACATGGTCCTGTGATACTTTTCATGATGAAAAAAGGGATGCATATATGTAGCATTGATAAGCCATATCATGAGGAGAAGAAGATGGCTCCACTAGTGGTGAGGAAAGAGGGCCCACCAAGTACCATCTCAAAAGGATCTAGAGTTCATAGGGAGTCATCCATCGCCATCCAGTATGGATGAGAATTCTCCCCTGGGCCGTTCATAGGAGATTAGAATTCAAAAGAGATCATCACATACAGAGGCAGAAGATGGCTCCAAAGATTATATAGACTCAAAGGGAGTAAAGCTTCATAGGGAGCATGGAGACTCAGAGTGATCCTGATCTTAGGGAGAGTTAGTGGCTTAGAGACTTTCATTCAGAAAGTATTCCTCCTCGGATTTAGATGGGATAGAGATATGTCTTCCAGGACTGACAGATATGTGCCATGAGTTGAGGAGGATATCTTCGGAGGCTTTGAGGAGATATGAGACCTCCTGGGAAGATTCCCTTGTTTTAGTGATAGAGGAGGAAGACAGTCAGAAGGACTGGGATATGGATTTTTCCTTGAGACCAGAAGGGATTTCAATGGTGACTTCCAAATTGATCTACAACATCAAACATGATGTTGATGGAAACATAGATATGTACAAAGTATGATTTGTGGCCATAGGAATCTCCCAGCAAGGGGAGAGTATTACGACGAGACATTTTGTCCAGTAGTCAAAAGAAGTATACATAGAGCATCCACAAGATACATGAGAAGGAGTCACATGTCTACAGATTGAAAAAATCTTTGTATGGGCTTAAGAAGGAACCTAGGGAATGATATTCCAAACAATTATTTTGGTGAGCCTGGGATTGGTTTCTCTTTGATATTAGATGACCTTTTTATAACAGGGAAAAATAAAATCGTTGCTGAGTGCAATAGAAATACTGCATCAGAGATCGATATTAGAGACCTAGGTATGATGAATTATTTCTTGGTTCTAGAGGTGTGGCATAAAATAGATGATATTTTCTTGTGCCAACGAAAATATACTATAGAGATTCTAAAGAGATTCTGAATGATGGATTGTGAATCCATGCCTACACCGATTGTGATGAATCTAAATTTATTGAGTGATAAATCTTCAGAGACGGTGGATGAAACCATGTATAGATAGATGATTGATTCATTGATGTACTTAATGAACACAAGCTCAAATATATGTTTTGTGGTGAACACATTGAGTCAGTATATGGTCTAACCTAGAGGTGTTCACTTGATTGCAACAAAAAAAGTGATGGTGTACATGAAAGGTACAATTGACTATGGAATCAGATATGTTTTGAATCATGAGATAAGTATTCATGACTATACTGATTTAGATTGGGATGGTAGTGTTACGGACTAGAAGAGTACATCTAGATGTTTCTTCAGTTTGGGATCAACCATGATCTCAAGGTTTAGCAAGAAGAAAACTAGTGTGGCACTCATAACAGCTGAGGCAAATTATATAGCAACGTGTTCAACTAGCAACGAAGTAGTGTGGTTTTAGAAGATGCTTACAAGATTTTTTGATATCGAGTTACATGCAACTTGTATCTAGTGTGACAACCACAGTTGTGTGAACTTGTCATAGAACCCGTTGTTTCATGACAAGTCTAAGAATATTGGTATATGGTACCATTATATCAAAGATATGGTGCATAAGGGATCAGTGAAGCTCTAGTATGTCGCTACAGATGAGTAGATATCAGAATTGTTGACCAAGTGTCTATCAAGAGTGAAATTTTTGTACTTCAGGGATAAGCTTGGTGTGGTCCAAAAGGAATTCCCTCGTAAGAGGGAGTGATGGTTTATAGATTCGATTATAGGGAAGTAACATCATCATGTGGTAGTAGAAGCGGGTAGTCATTCACAGGCACGTTACTAACTATAACATTAGTCAGCATGACCTCACATAAGGTCAGCAGATGTCGAGCCTTCAGGGCTGGCACATTTCCCATATTTTCAAGTTGAAGGGCCAACCTGTGCGGTTGGAGGTGCTTCCTAGCTTTAGGATAGATGGGTAGAATGTGTACACTACATTGCCTAATCCTTGTGATTATATTCCTGGTCACTGTGGACCGGTTTCTTGGTGTGCCAACTAGAGGTTACTAGTTATGTATGAACTAGATGCCATATTTTGTGTGATTTGGCGAGTTTACCGTTTTTGTATGAACTAGATGCTAGTTTCCGTGTGAGATGGAGAGGTTACTGGTTTTGTATGAACTAGATGCCATATTTTGTGTGAGATGGCGATTTACTAGTTCTGTATGAACTAGATGCCATATTTTGTGTGAGCTGGCGAGGTTACTATTTTTTTATGAACTAGATGTCAGATTATGTGTGAGCTGGCGAGTTTGGTAGTTCTATATGAACTAGCTGAAGCCCTATGATGACATAAATCCTAGAAGGATGATGCGACCCCATATGCATGACTGTGACATGACCATCATATATTTTGTTTATGTGACCATGAAAAAACCTATGTGGCAATGATGGTGATAATTGAGACATGATATTTTTGATCATGAGATAGCCTGTGTGGATATGCTACTTGTTACATGATATGTTTGATCATGAGATGTCTGTGTGTCCATACTACTTGAGACATGATTTGTTTTATCATGAGATAGCATGTGTGGCTATGGTGATGCTACCTGTAGATTAGTCTGCAATACCATGTGAATATTTCCCATGCCATATTAATGGATGGATGTGTTTGATAGCATTACATGAATAACATCTTAGTTAATACCTCCCTAGCTAAGAGGGAGTGTTGATTTTTTTGTAGTTCCGGGAGGTATTAACCTCCATGTGTAACCTTTGTACTTAGAATAGAATATTTTGAAAGTAAGAGAACCATTAACAAGATGAGTGAAAATTTTAGAAGAGAAGTCGGCCCCACCTGGAAAAGTCACTTGGATAGTTTATTATAAATAAGGAGACACCTTAGCTCATTTGTACACTCACTCACTCACTCAACTAGTGCACAAGTCTAAGGAGATGCAGTTGCAGTAGAAGAAGGAACAAGCCTGGAGACAGTAGTGCAATAACTGTCATTGAGTATTCTCAATCTTTATGGCATCTCTCTTGTGCACTTCTCTTGGTAAAGGTACGCTTCCATTAGTATAGGTACGTTCTCTTGGTATTGTGTTGTTATTGCAACAATGGTGTTTCTGGTTAGGGTTTATTTATTGGTTCTAGTGTGGACTTGCCAGAATCATTCTATTTAAGAAAAGGTTATTGTGCTCTTGGGTGGCATATGTGGATTCCTGTGGTTGGGTGAAAATGATGTGACATTGCCTATGGTTAGACTAGCATATGTAATTTTTAACACCTTGTACCATTTCAAGGTATATGACAAGTGGTATAATGTTGAGTCAAGTGTGTCATACACGTTGTAGTGTAGAGATGGAGTACGAATAAACCCAAAGCTGGAGTAGGAATAAATCTGAAATTGGAGCATGAATAATAGTGCCACAAAGAGAATAATTATAATGTTGAGCAGCGAATAATGAAATGTCATAGTGGAGCAAAGTTATAGCAGGGAATAGTTGTAGAGTAGTGTCATGGAATAAGCTTCTAGTGGTTTCCAATATGCAGAAATGGTAAACCATAAATGGTTTATGGTTTTACTATGCTTATTTATTTGAGTGCTAGGGTGGAAGAAAAAAATAAAGGATAAGTTTTAGCTTATTTTATACTACTAAATTTTCTCTTGGATTGTGCCACTATTGAACACTCTTGTTGATAGAACAAAGACTTTGTATTGTAACATTTTATTTCTTGAATATTACATAATTTTCTTTACAGTGTGGGTTTTTTCTCCCAAAATTGTTTTCCCTGAGATGTATTGTTGTTAATGACTTGTTGTTTGTAATACCCTGGGTTGTAAATGTGTGTAAGTACATATGTTATATAGGCTAGTGAGTCAATATTGTTTTTGGGTTGTAATGCTTGTGTATATGTATGTTTTAGGGGGGAGTTCCTGTGTGATATTAGGCTAGAGAGTTTGTATTCTGAAAGCTTGGTGATCCTAGAAATGAAAAATGTAATCACACTCTGATATATTAATAAAATACATCATTGTTGTAGACCAAGTTAGATAAACAGTAAGGAGGGCTAGGACTCCATGAGAAGGAAATGGTTTTAAGAAAGAGAGATAAGACAACTATTAAATTAATCATAATTCATATCCCAAGTCCTCATGTCATGATTTTATCCTAAATTATCAAGTGTAGGGACGAGTTCCCATTGGTGGGGAAAGTAGTTCATTGGTTGCCACTTGTCGAAAAGGGAACATGGATATATAAACTTGGGATTTAGTGGAAAATAGATTCATTCTCATTATTTAGAATATCATTGTTACTTTCTATAGGATATGGGGTGTGAGCTAGTGAGCCACTCTAACCCTATGATATTGTGAACCGTGTCCTAGGTGGATTTGGGTGTAAAATTATCCTTGGGTTTCCTTGGGGAATTTCGGAATCCTATGTTGTAGTATATGCTCAAGTACATACTCAATGACATACTCATTTTCTCAGAATCACATGAAGACACTTTTGCATGCACCACGCATGCATGTAGAAATGTTTGCATATGCCATGCATGCATCTTAGGAGTTGCATGCAGACACTTTTTCATGCGTTATGCATGCATCTTAGAAGCCACATGAAGATACTCTTACATGCACCATGCATGCATCTAATGATCCACATGCAGATACTCTTGCATGCAACATGAATGCATCTAAGGAGCCACATGAATATACTCTTCATGGAACATGCATGCATATAAGGAGACACATGAAGCATGGAAGCATATTATGAGAATTTTTCTATTGTGAAATGCATAATGACTACATGTGGAGTTCTCACTTGAGTTTAAACTACATATTTGATATTTTTCTTTTTATTAGCAACTTTTGACTTTAGTTAACTATTTCAAGTGGGAGAGGTTGCTTTTCTACTTAAGCATGCACATCGAAATAACAACCTAGTGTGCATCACTCCTCATGTGGAGAGTCTTATACATTTTACTCATTATCAATGATTAATACATTGTAAGTAGAGTTAGTTTCTTAGTCTCTTATGTGTGAAGATTGATTCTCTCTCTCTCTCTCTCTCTCTCTCTCTCTCTCTCTCTCTCTCTCTCTCTCTCTCTTTCTCTTTTCCATTTAGCTAGTGTAGTATTTCCTTTTCACAATTAGTTCTTGGATTGTGGTTTAATCCTACACTTTAGAGGGAGAATTGTATGGGATAGGTTTCCCTAGGTTTGAGGCATGGAGGGTTCCTGGAGACTCCATTATAGCAACTGGAGTTTATGGAGCCAAAGAGCTTTGAGACTTCATGTCCAGCCTATGTTAGATCCTTGTAAGGGAAGTGGGATAGATCGGGGGTTTGTACTGTAGATAACAGAGTACACTTCTTTTGTTCATGTAGGTTGGAATTGCTACTAGATTTTGGTACCTTGTCTTAGATATTATTGGTGATTACTGTGAGACATTAGTTGGCTTAGGTATCCTTTTCTTTGGTGGAGTCATATACCCATTTCAAGGGTGATCTACTATTGAGAGTGATAGAACAACAATGTATATGGCTAGGTGGAATGTTCGAGGTCTTCATCTAGTTGGTGATTTTATAAAAGATAAATGTTCTTTATGTTATGTGATTTTATGTTGATTAATGTATATTTAGATGTGATTAATGATGTTATGATGTAAGTTCTTACAATTATGCATGGAATTATATGTTAGTAGGATTGTGTAAGTGTTTCATACGTGGGACATATTATTACTATTGGTGTCATAGCTTGAATAGAACTCTAGGTATGTTATGAATTGGTATTATATAATATTATATGGTAACATGAGCCTTTAAGAAGTATGTAATATTGTATTTAATGGTATTAGAGAAATAATAAGAAAGGTTAAGGAAATTTTTGAAAATTATATATGAGATAGAATTTGAATTACAATGACATATTCCCATAAGTGAGTCTGGAGTATGTTACATTGTTTATTTTATATTTTTGAAACTATTATATTATTAGTTTATGCACATTATTCTTCATGAATTAGTTTAGGAAGTCTACCCGTGACCTGAGCTTCCTTTGAAATATTTTCTCAAACCATCAAATCTATTTAAAGTGTAAAATTGAAGCCAAGGGACTCGAGTTTGAAAATATGTTCTCAAACCATAGAAACTATTAAAAGTGTAAAAAGAAAGGACTTGGATGTATATTCTTGCATTTTTTGGTTTCTTGAAACAAATATGATATTAATATAAAAATATCGGCATTCCACTCTAAGAAATAATTTTAGAGTACACATAAAATTCCTTTACCATTAAATACAATATTTCCTATATGAAGTGAGAACAATTTCTGAGGGTCGATATTAACATTCATATGGCCTTTACTATATTCGAGTCTAAAGGACATTGAAGGAATTTCTAACTTTATAGTTTTTCACTACCAATATCTCATTGCTTTTATATTACAACTACATTTTAGATTTTTAGCCATGATTATTTTTGTTTCACTTGAAATGGTTTCTCTTTGCCAAAGATATGACATTTTTATTTTTATTTATTTATTTATTTTTGTCATATGAGTAGGTATAAAGTTTGAATACATCTTTTTTAATTTTTTTTTTATAAATTTTTGTACTCTTTCAAATCTGCATATGCTCTTTGTCATGTGTTTTGTGTGATCTTGACAAGTCAGAAACAAAGCAGAACATGTTTTATTTTCTGCAATTATCTTTGCTTTACTTTTTATGTGAGCTCAACAAACTAGAAATAGAGAGAAAATTTGCATTTTTTGGGTAACACAATCAAGATCTAACCTCATTTAGTTGTTGAGATTCATAAATTATCTTTTTGAAAATTCACTT
Organism: Picea engelmannii; assembly: GCA_009831015.1. NCBI lineage: Eukaryota > Viridiplantae > Streptophyta > Pinopsida > Pinales > Pinaceae > Picea > Picea engelmannii. The sequence continues at coordinate 78,361 of ML804751.1, forward strand.
GTTTTTGTGTGCAACCGTACTAAAATTTGTTTGTAGGAATAAAAARAAATTGGGGGTAAGCACACAATTCGAGGTAAAAAAAAATAAAAATACCCCATCCTCATTCATCAATTTTGATATATACTTTGAATTATCTCTCTTGGTTAAAAATTTATTTATTTAATAAGAGGTCTTGAGTTCAAGTTTTTTTTTTTTAAGTTACTTAAAAAAAATTCATGCAGCCTTAAATTATCTCATAATTTTAAAGTGCATTTCACTTAAATTAGAAAAATGAATCACTATAAAGTAACTTTGATATATTTTTTTTAAGTTAYTTTTTGCATGCAACTTTAATATATAAATTAACTTCATTGTAAAAGTGATTTTGTTATGGACCTAAAATTGTTTTCCAAATTTTTTCTTTATGTTTTCTCGAGTCATGTGGTACTRCATTTCCTCAAATACAACAACTTGACCAAACTATGACAACTACAACGAAACTACACATCTTCCCTCAAAGTCCACCCATAACTTCACCTTGAGCTACAATAGTCACATAACCATGCCAAGTCCTACTCAATTTAGTCATATCCAACAATACACTAGGCACACATCCAACCATATCCTAAGACATCCCCAATAGAAGTTAGTGAATTTTACACTTAGACAACAACATAATTACATAGAGAATAGACAACATTCAACACATAGAGAATAGAACACAACACATGTGGCCGAGTAGCACCAAGTCACTTCCTAACATCGTTTTATTCAATATATAGAATAATGTTGCAATGATACAAATATGAGAGATTGACCACTGCCTACAACTTAATTATAACAGTAAAAGGATACCAACTTGGTGAGTTTCCTTCTGAAAGACTATTGAGCCTTTTCACAAACCAACCCATAAAGCATCTACAATCCTACCTCATGTAGGTCATATTTCCATCTTAGTCACTTAGCCACCTTAGCAACCTATAGTGTCAACCCTTGTCCAAGACAACCATATACCTCTATTTGAATCTCACTTGCTTGATTTCCTCTTGTTCGATCTCCTTTTTAACTTATCTTGTTGAGTGCCTCCATAATTATACAATCTTTTCCCATCATTTAGGCATCACAATGCATGGAGTGGACCCAATTCACTAAATCCAACTCACTTAATTGCATGTGTCGCTCCACTCAAGTCCCTCGAATCCTAATTCATTTTTTTCCACCCAGGTCATCCATGCCCAAGTCATCACATTTGTTGATTCATCTCATTCCATGTCTGATTCATATATCCATTTATGCCCAAGTGCGCCCAAGGCCAACACATCCACAAGTCACAAGGACAAGTCACTTTTGGTTATGCACATATGTTTCATGCACCCAAGGCATACCACTTGTTTCATATAAAGGAAACTCAAACAATCACCACTTTGTTCATCAATTTAGGAAGGCATCTCAAATAATTTTGTCTCTCTGCGAAAATGCTCCATGCATGTCATGGTAGCATGCTTACTTCCATTTGTTGTAGAGGCCATACATCCACCCCCACTAAAATTGTTTCCATCCCAACAATGTCTAACGAACATGTTATCTGTGATGTTTCTTCTCAAACTCACAGATCATGTCCCCATACTACCACAATGCATCCCTTCTCTCCAAAATTTTATCCTCCTTGTGTCTATCTTTCTAATGGAAAAAGTACTCGAATCTTCTATTTTTTCCATGGTAGGAGGATATATGCACAAGTATCTCTACTATTATATCCACAACATGCACAAGTATATATACTAGTAGATGCACATGTATCTCTACAAGTATATCTATTAGTATATCCACAATCAAACCAAGGGCGTGAGATGGTGCCACCCTGCTAGGGTCATCTTTGTCATAACTGCAAGGCTTCAATTTATTGATGTGGGAAAATGCATGATGATATCTCATGTGGGTCGTCAGCTCCAATATATAGGTGAAATTTTCAATCTTTTCAAGGAGTTTGAAACAACCCTCAAACATATGCACCAATGCACTAGCCGTGCTAGTAGGTGGCTTGAATTGTTCTTTTCCCAAATTGAGGAATACCAAGTCACCCAATTTAATCTCTATGTCCCTCCTCCCATGATATTCCTAATTCTTTATCTAATCTATCACTTCCATCAAGTGAACATGCATATCCATCTCCAACTTGTCCTACCATCCCTTCTTGAACCTCGAAGCTAATGGATTACTCCAATAATATCCCCATAGTATCATATGTGAAGTCAGTAGTTACTACCCATTTTCCAACTCAAATGGACAATATCTTGTCACAAAAATATTTTGTATGTTATAATTGAACTTATCCACATCCAACCACTGAGGACATTTTTTCTGATCTTCTCGCATGAAGTTTCCTAAGTATCCCTCCAATATAATATTTACACACTTGATTGTCCCATTAGCTTTTGGATGTAATATCGAACTTATCAATAGTTTGGTCCCAACAATATTGAACAACTCGGTCCAAAATAACCCCATGAACTTCGATTCTCGTCTTGACACAACACTTAAGGCACGGAACCAAAACTTCATAGAGTGCTTGAAAAACATCTTCATAGCTTCTTCCATAGTGCAAGGAACCTTTGTTGGCACAAAGATGGCATAATTAGAAAAAATGATCCACTATGATCATGATCTCATTAAATCCTTATGTCATTGGAAGTTGGGTGATAAAGTACATGGATACACTATCCCAGGGTCTCTCCAAAATCAATGTTGAGTCACCAAATTACCATCCCTTTTATTATGTTTTGACAACCTTTCCAATGACTTTTAATCTTTTTTGGCTTCACATAACCTTGTATTAATTCCATTTTAATTATTTATGTGGTATTGGGTTAAAGATATTTTACAATGCATTTATTTTAGTATTTTAAGTGAATTCGTGATTAAATGATAGAAAAATTACACATTTTCACTTATCTTTGAAAGCTGGGTTAGTTTGGTGATGATTAGAGGTACATTTGGAGCTTCCAATAATGCAAAATTTTATCACTTAGATCCAAATTCGAATTTCCTCTTCAATCATTCTATATTTGATAATGATTCGACATGATTATCCAAACATATTGGATGAAGAAGAATCTTGAAGTCTTGGATAAAATTTGTTATCAATTATCTTAGAAACTTTGGAGATATCTTTGATTTGCTCATCTTTAGAAAAAGGTTGTAACTACATAAGATATTTGTGGATATGGATTTATTATTTGTTATTTTAGTTTCTAATTAAACTCATGAATAAATAAGAGTTCCTTATCCATTTCAAAGGAGGACTATTGGAGCATATGTCCAACTTTTGATGGAGTGAAAAAAACTTCTAGATATTTCCTTTCATATAGTTTGCATTTTCTAGTTCTATAAATAAAATGTTTTGACTTAATGTTATGATACTATAGTTTATTCTCTACCATGAATTCATAGGAGACAGAGCTCACTCCATGAAAAGATGGTGGTCTTTACTTTGTGCAATTTTATTTCATAGTTAATCTTTCATTGACACAAGTGTAGTATGCTTATTTTCCCGCAATGTTATTTAATTTTTATCCTAACTTTCCAACAATGAAATGATGATTTATGGAAAGATGAAAAATATGATATATGCAAAGATATAACCTGGTGACAGAAAGGTCACGGAGCACAAGTACATGATAATCACCAAGAGTGGTTGAGTTAGTTTTTGATTTCATGCAAGAGTATTTCCTTTATGCAAGTGTGGTCAATACTTTCCTTTCTTAAACTTAGTTTTATTTTTTACTACAATGAGTTTTCAAGTACTACAAACGATCTAATTTTTCACATACAATGGTTTCCTTTCACAAGTTTATGAATTCCCATATTGATAATTAAATGTAACAATATTTAGACATATAAATAGAATGACATTTTTGGCACTGTTGTTGGGGAAATGCTCAAGGAATTGGAAAATTTTTAGTATTTTATTTTCAAGAATAAATGTTTTTTGAATTGGCATTGAAATAATCGTTAACAAATTTCTTTGAACCATTTTTTAACCAAAGAAAAATTCTTCTCATAGGTTCTTGCAAAAAAATAAATTCCCATAGTTTATAATCCACCTTGAATACATAGGAATAGAGATGTAATACGAGAGGTAAGAACATGTGCATTCACTATTGTGAGCCTCTATTCCCTGAATTCAAATTGTGATAGCTTAGGCATGCATTAATAGACTTAGATATATTTTTTGGTTAACTATTTTAATGAGTTTCACTTACGGTGTAGTAAGAACCACTCCATCCATTAAGGCATTGGTGGGAAGATCTACTGAAGAAGGGATGCATATGAAGGAGGAAGAAAATAAAGGATAAGTATCATTCTCGAAGTATAAACAAACACTTCAAGGTACACTATCGAAGCATTGAATTATTTCTTGTCCAAATTTGCATAATAAAGTGACAATGTACAATATTTTCTAGAAATCCATTAATTTACGACAAGTTCTCTAAAGGCCATATTTAAGATCTATGCAATGGGTATTGGATATTTTTGGGGGATAGAATCATTAGATACTTATAAATACACCCACGAACAACTTCATACATCTAACATCTCAATCTAGGATAAATCACATGATTTTTTATTTTGTAGCAAATTGACTTTGGAAATCTCCTAAAAACTGAGTTAGGAGAGTCAATATTTGCGGGGTAAATTGAACACATAAAAAACTTGTTTCTAAGGGATATATACCTTGGAATCTAGTTTCCAACCTAACTTTAATCAACTCATTTATATTTTGGATGTAAAATGTGTGCTCAAATTAGTAATTGCTTGTCATGAAATCTGCATTATGACAATCCTATAAGTTGTTTGTTCAATAAAATCTTTCACATGTCAAATAATTACATATTAAAAACATGTTTATAAGTGAGATATGCCTTCAAGTTTAGTTTAAGTCACAACTTGAGTCATTCCATTTGGAGGTCAGGTGAAAAACTTATGCCACATTTAGTAACTCCATGTATTCAAACCAACACAGTTAAAATTTACCTCCTATGTTTGTTCATTAGCATTTTTGAGACATCAATTCATCACATACTTAATTTTTTTTTCTGAAGGGTATATATACATGATTTTACTTCAATATTTAACTGGAATGACATCGATTTGTCCTTTAATGAAAAAGTTGTGCTCAAATTAGCGAATATTGGTTTAGGCACAAATTCACAAACAACTCCATCAAGTGGGTTGTTCCTCATCATGTTTGACACATCATTTAAACTTACTTTGAAAATTATTTTCTATTGTAGGTATCCATATGAATCCACTTCAATATGAATTTGGAATCACTCAAATCATGCATCGAACTAAGAAGTTATCAACAAAACACTACCGAGTCATCTAGTTGGCCAACACTCCTCAACATGTAACAAAATGCATTTTCTTTGTTTATTTTTCCTTGGTGTTAAAGCCTTTTTTTCCACCCCCAAGTCTCATGGAGGACACATAGTTGATACCAATATGAGACATATCCTTCTTCCTAGGAAAATGTTTTGAGGGAGATCACGTATGAGTTGCTAAACAGAGAAGGAACATTCATGTTTTTCATAGCTCTTCATTCACGACCTTCGTTATTGGAAATATTGTTGGGTTGTGACTGCCTCAAGAGCCTTCAAAAGTTTGTAATTCATGAGCCTCATATTATCACTAGATGAGTTGGGGATCTCATGGCAGGAACTTGGGAACTCTCAATCGCTCAAAGTTCATTGATTTCTAGAGATTTGGATCTATCTCCTAGCCTCTTCCACCAGTCTATATAAGGAAGTTCATTCATGGGAAAAGGAAGAAAGAATCATTTATAGAGTTACACGATTTTATTTTTAGAGACCCTTCTCCATACCATTAAGCCTTCAGTTCAGGTTAGCCTCGCTTGATTGATGAGTTGAGCAGGAGTGAGAGAAACACGATCAAGGAGGATCTCGTCATGCATTCAAGGTAACATAAGCTTGATGTACTTCTCCATTTCATATTTATATATATCTATGGTTTTCCTCTTTCATGTCGCTCTATGCACCTTGATGGAGAATTTTTTGATGGAAGTAGAGAGGGTTGTCGTAAAATTAAGATAGAGGTCTTCAATAATGTTCTTATACATTATGTGATTGAATTCACTATTTAAGTCATTTAAGAAAAGATTATCTTTATTTAAAATATCCAAATATCATGGTTGTTTAAAATATCAAAATTTACTATTTGATTGTAAATAGAGATATATGATAACATATAATCCATGACACTGTTACTAGAGTTTCTTTTGTATATGTTAGCTAAAACAAGGTCCTCATCTAGCCATTGAGGATTGTGGTTCAAATCATTACTCAAAAGAATAACTTGATTAATTGTAGTTCTAACATTAAAGTATCTTAGTAGGAGGATACTACCTTCATTTCCGAGAGTGTACATATCATGTTCTAAGATTTTGTAGGGACACTTCTTATAAAAGGTATACATAATAGGTTTCTATATTAATCTCTGACATCCCTATCCATATGTATTGATTGAAAGGGTCTTTCTTATGAAGTCAAATGTGAGGAGAAATGTTTTATTTAAGGGTGTCATTGAAATATTTTTTGTTATTAATATTTTTTAAATGCCATGTTTCAGCTCCATGATAAGCACAAAAGAAATCACACATCTCTCTCATATTGGGCTATAGAAAGCACCTCTAGATGCAACCAACTTAGACTCATCTTAATAGTGAAAACAGTTTCTCAAATAAAACATAATGAATTACACATCTCCCTCATACTAAGCACCATACCATTGAAACATTTTAACCATAAAAAATGTTTTACTCTCAATTACTTTATATATATATAATTGATATTAAAATATTTTAAATAAAGTGAACATTGAAATATTTTTTGTTATTAATATTTTTTTACATGCTATATATCAATTCCATATTGAATAGGAAAGGAAGTATACATCTCCTTTACACTATGACTATAATATTATGTTCACCACCACTTTCAAAAAAAAATGGTTGATGTCATCCCAAAATGACAAGATTATTGGTGAAAAAGGTGAACAATAATAGTGAGGCTTGTTCCCAAATTGCAGAAGCCTAGACTTATTTAATGATGTAATGACTCATACGATGTAACTAAAGAAACCTCAGCTGTCTTTTTAATGATAACGGCCATGATTGAGGGCAAAAAGAAGATTGATATGGAATGTGCATGTCGGCACGCCGATCCTTAATGCAGGATGTGTAATAAATTGAAACGGTCTTTTAAATTCCAAGGCCAGGCCAGGCCAGGCCAGGCCAGGCCAGGCAAGGCAAGCTCACGAATATGGACTGAACTGAAAGCAACATGGAATAAAGCGTTTAAGCGTATGCCGACATCAACGTTGGTCTCTGCTGTAAATTGATTGGGAGTCGGGATTTTCAAAATCATTTGCAGTTTATGTATAAGCATGTTCGTATTGATTGCACATTCATTAATATTTGATGAGATTGAGAGAAGACAATGCTGTACTGTGTGTTTATTGCATTGTCATTAAGGTACCAAGTTGGATTGGATTGATGAGACTGATATCATCTATCAATTATCTGTAAGCAGCCATTGAGAGTCGAGACCAGTCAAAGTTTTTTTGATTGATTTGTGCTTTACTATGATTGCAGCCATGTTATACCTTCTTGCTTTGGCACCACGTTATTCTTCCCATGCAAAATCATGGTGGAACCCTAATTTTGTGTTGATCCCCATCTGAGGAGAGAGAAAAGAGAAAGATGAACATAAAGCAGTATACATATTCTATGAAGAGCATTTGAATGATTTTGTACTGATAAAACTAGGTGGGGGAGATCTTGGTGTCTTTGAAAAGCAGTTCCAAATATTACTTTAAGATGTAGAGAAGAATGTCGGCATTTCCACGCAAAGATTTTTGTTGTCAGATCAACCTTACACAATTACAATAGTTCATTGGCCCACTACTGGCCCTTTTATTGTTACCTAAGCTCGTATTCTGTAAAATATTGTTTGAAATTAAAATATTGACAGCTTGCGTGTAGTAGTCTTAAAAATAAGTATGTCATATGTGAAAAACAAAATATGCAGATCAGTGGTTTGCAAAAGATTAGAGGAAGAACCAATATTCCAGCCCAAAAGGAGATAAAAGGCCTTCACACTGTAAAAATTTTTCGAAAATCTTCTCAAAGCAGACAGCCCAGTTATGTCCTTTATCGTCTGAATAATGAAAGGCGTTTATTGTTTTATGAGCAGTTCAGATGAATATTGTTCGTGAGCAATATTGGATGGAAGATGGTTAATGACATTGCAAATCGACCAATTAATGAATCAGATCAATTATATTCGGAAATCTTTTTCCCCGTAATTGCATCCTTATTATAACAAACATGAACAGTACCAGTGTATTACAGTAATTTAATTCGAAATGAACCAACCAGTTGTTAGTCTCAAATTTCTGTGAAATGGACAAATAAAACCTAAGGGTATTTCAGGGCTTCAAGTTGAACTGCACAAAAGCTGCACAGTTTGTCTCATTGAAAATAAAAACGCAAAAACTCATTGAAAATAGAGACTCGAAAACTCTTTTAAAAAGGAAATAGAAAAACATTCTTATTCCTATATGCCATGCAAGTAATCTCCAAAGTACTGACATAAGCCAGGCCCATGACAGAGGCGAATATATATATATATATATATATATATATATATATATATATATATATATATATATAGCGAGGGGTATACTTATCGTCTGTTTAAGGACGGCGTGTTTCACGATGAAGAATATTTGAAACGACATATGAAAGGGATGGCAACGCTGAGGAATTAGGCAACTGAACTGATTCGAATGGCAGAGAGTGTAAGTTATAGAGATAAGACAGAGAAAACACGCCAATGACCATACGTCGTTCATCTGCCAGTCTAAAACGAACTGTAAACTGTGTAGAGATGTTAAACTGATAAAATGTATAATAAAGGAGGATATGATCTGATACGATGTGGGCATTTAATTTGTAAAGACACTTTTCACAGGGAGACTTTTGACTGAAGAAACCAGTGGACTCCTACCGTCGTCCTTTGCTGTATCCCCACATCGGTGCTTCCATCCTTTTTGCCCTGTCGTGCCCCCACATGATTTCCATTCCAAAACCCTAAGTGGGCACTCAAAACAAATATATAATTTAGTTTTGATTCGATCCACAAAGTAACTCCATTGTTATAATATGGGTTTGAATTCCAGGTCCGACCAGAGAAGTAGGACCTTACACAAAACTCTTATTAGCCTCTTTATTAGATAGGATATTTTAATAGGTTGTAAAAGGTTGGCCTTTATAGGATGTACTTGAAATATGTTACAGAGGATTGGATTCAATTGCATTGGTGATGGCAATCTTTCCAGGTATTGCACCAGGAATCTAGTCAAAGAAGCAACATCGAAGGCCTTTATAAAGAGGGAGGAAAAGCAAAGTTTAAAAGAAAGAAAAATGAAAGTAGTGACTTGGATGGTTGCTTTAATATTAATAAAAACATATTCCCATTTCCTACTAAGAAAGCATTTCACAATATAGAAACATTTCTTCATTGTAAAGCCATTTATATATATTCCTTTGGGCCCATTTCTTTTAAGTCATTCTCCAAATTCCTATGTCCTTTATTAGAGTCTTGTCTTCCTTTTTATAATTTCAATTATATTTGATCATAATCAATAAATGTTTAATAAGTGAAAACTTTAATTTAGAGTGGTTTAATATCAAAATCCACATGATTTTCATATATCAAATCTAATTTCACATTCATGGCACATTACTCAAAAATGAGGTGGCAGTGCAATTGAAAGAATATTTAATGTAAATTAAAATTGTAATTAAATCATATAAATTATATATATTTTTATAAATTATATTGTTTAATAATAATAATAAATTTTTATAAGAATTAAATACAATTTAAAATTATATAAAAATTTATTACATAGGAATTTAATAAAAAACTTTTTTAAAATAATAAAGATATATTTTAAATTTCATAATATAARATAATTTAAATAAATAAAACATTTCTAAAATAATAAAGATATATTTTAAATTTTATAATATAAGATAATTTAAATAAAGAAATTAGAAATCAAACTATGTGTGTGAAATGTATATGAATGATAATTAAAATTAAAAGAGATAAAAGTTATATATATATATATATATATATATATATATATATATATATATATTTCCCTTTATAATATGAGATTTCCCTATAATCTTATTTTAAATTTGAATTGTAATACTATGTTAAAAAAATTGTAATATGCAATATCAAGTCTTTCAAAGTAAAGTGTAGGTTTGTATTTAGAGAAAAAGTGAGTAAGTGTAAAATTGGCATGAGTGTAATGAAACTAGCTTCTAGTGTATTTTAATTATAACATATTATAAAATTTGGTGCATGAAAATTTTAGCACAAAACTAATTCTTCAAACATTTGATATGAAGGTGACATGCCTTGGTTTGTTGACGTGGAAGTAACTTTTAGGTAAAGATTGGCTTGGTCCAATATGAGTAGTGATTTGTTCAATTTTTATTATTGGTTGGTTGAACACAGTACCATATTTTATGGAGAGAATGTGGAAATCTTGGAAATGTGATTAATCATAAATATTTAAATAGAATCACTATTTACAATTTCAAAGTAAATGTGTAAAGGTGAGTGCAAGCTAATGATGGTCCCCCATGATGTATTAGTGGTAATGAAAACCTGGAAAAACAACAATTTGCTAGCTTGGAAGGATTATTCAAGGTACTTTTACAATGAATTTGAATATGGTGTAAGAAGATGAAACAAATGAAATTGTGTTATCTTTCCGAATATACAATTTTATTCATAGAAATTATGAATAACTATGTCAAAAATTGTATTAGCTTCCTAATATACAACTTTAATTCATAGAAATTGTGATACTAGAACCTCTTTTTCTTGTGTAGTATAGTTTTTGGAAATTTATAATATTAATTTTGTATTTTTTAAAATTATCAAAGCCAACATAAATTATGTCTATGTCTGTAGTTTTGTCAACAATTGAATTATTTAGCCTATAGAAAAATAACGCAAATACAAATATATAGAGAGGTATTCACAAAAATGGAGGTTTTTATCAATTTGCAGACTGAACCACTAGGTTTGTCATATTGAACCTAAATCTGAGCCAGCCAAGTCAGCATACATGTTTTGAATACCGCCCAAAAAAAATTGAATTCAAAAGAACACACACACGTTCTTAAGAGAACTCACGTGCTCTAGGAAGGTGCACACACTATAGGAATGCATGCACATTCCTAAGATCACACACATTCTCTTATAATTTATTTTTTCTTTTTCATTCCCCCTGCTATCTCTCTGATCTAGATTTTATGAGAAGAACGACATGACTACATATTATTAACATGTTCTTAACAAAAAATAACAGAGATACAATAAAATTGGTTTTCTATTCAACAAGGAAATAAGTTGAAACTGTAAAATGCAGCGGAAACAAGCTTGTTGGAATGGTGGCGACTTATTTCCAAGAAGAGATGTGACGGTTGCACTCATTCGTAAGAAGATGATTATAATGAGGCTCTAAAGGCATTTTTACAATAAATAGGAGTGCCAAAAACCCTAGACATCGAAAAACCTAACCCTAGGAGATGAAGCCCCAAAAGTCATGTGGGTCCCATTTGGGTAAGTTAGTACATCAACTTCCCGAGGTCGTAACTTTTGCATACGATCTTCGTTTTAGGCATATGATAGCTCGTTGGAAAGGTATTGTCGAGAAGATTTATTTTGGGGGCTCAATCATGTCTTAGGCTATCATTGAGAAGTTTGATCCTGAAAAACCTTCATTTAGGCCCTCAAAATGGCCCTAGAAGTTAAAACTGCTAAAAATAGTAAATTGCCAAAATTGTCAGAAAATTGTTTTGATCCAGTTGGAAGAGGTGGGTGGCCACCGATATCCACTTGGATCAATCCTCCCTCCTTAGGAAGCAATGGTCTCCATTGCGTTGAGTTCCCCCATCAGATGAGGAAATTTCTGTTGAATTTGGCCCAGGGTGAGCCACTTGCCTTGGTGCAGGAGTTGCCCTTCTTTGACGACTCGATAATTTTGGATCCTTTGTTGTTGAGTGCCCTTGATTTGTGTGTCAACAATCTGATCGTTGGATGCCTATTGTATGTAGTCGGGGTTGAGCTCTGTTGGTGTCAGCTGCTCTACTACATCTAAGGTGTCCAATAATGGTGGAAAATAAGGGTGAAGGAGATCCACGTTGAACACTAGGTGTAGGCCAAGGAAAGGAGGAATGTTGAGATCAAAAGTATTATCCTCCCTAGCCTTGGTGATGGTGTACAACCCATAATGGAGTGGGCGAAGCTTCTGATGGGGTCTTGTAAGGTGTTCTTTTTGCAAGTGCAACCGAACTTTTTTGCCCACCTGAAACTTATGTGGCACCTGATGTTGATCATGGCGCTGCTTGTACTTATCATTAGACTTCTGTAGGATATCCTAAACCTGTTGGCATATGTGTTGGATCTGCTCAATGAACTGGGTGGCTTTGTTAGCTTCATTTGGAGTAGGAGATGAGTCGGTCGAGGTGACCGCAAGGGGAAGTGCAACATTTATGTGACCTAATGGTTGGAATCCCAACCCCAACTGAAAGGGGTTGTGGTTGGTTGAGCTATGTAGGGCTCAATTGTAGCTATGTTGGACATAGGGAAGGCTTTCATCCCATGTGTGAGGGTTCTTTGAATTATACATGCGAATGATATGCACAATCATTCGATTGACGACCTCGGTTTTGCCATCTGTCTGGGGGTGGAAGGTCGTGGATTTGGTGAGCTTGGTGTTCAACAGTGACAAGAGGCTCGACCAGAATGTGATAAGAAATCGACTGTCCCGATCTGAGACAATGGTTTGTGGGATTCCAAAATGTACTCAGACTCGTTCAAACAAGAGCTTGGCAATGGCTTCTGTTGTGATGTTCTTCTTGCAGGAAACCATAATCGCCATCTTAGAAAAGTGATCAAAAACCACAAAACACAATCATTTCCCCACTTGGTGGACAGGAGGCCCGACATGTAGTCCATTGAGATGGATTCCCATGGCTTGTCAGGTGTAGGAAGAGAGGTGTACAGGTCCTGTTTCTTAGTGGTCGGTTTGGCAATAGCGTAGGCAGTGTAGGACCTGATATACTTGTTGACCTCCTATCAAAGTTTTGGCCAGTAGAAATGTTATTGTAGCATCGCCACTGTCTTTTCGAAAATGAAGTGTATTTCCGCCCGACTGTAGTGGACTTCCCAGATTAGCTTTGCTCGCTTGCTTGATGGAACACAGATATGGCCCAAACGACACAACAACCCATCCTGAAGATGGAAGTTATCGACAACTGCGTTTGCACCCAACATTTGGTAGGTGGTGGTGAAGTCTGGGTCTATCTCCTAGAGTTGCGGTCATCCAAAGGTCTCATGGCCGCAGGAATCTAGCACCATGGTGAATGTTACGAATGGTGGTCTACTGAGGCAATCAGTGACGTGATTGGTGCTTCTTGTTTTATACTTGATGTTGAGGTGGAATTGTTGCAAGTATTTGGACCACTTTTGATGGTGATCATTCTGCAATTTTCCTTGTGTCTGCATGAACTTCAGTGGCTTATGATCAGTGTGGATGATTGTCTCCTTCCCAAGAATGTAATGTCTCCACTGGAAACAAGCTTTCACAATGGAGTACATTTCTTTGCCGTAAGTAGGGTACTTACATACAACATTTGATAGTGTCTCACTATGATAGGCCATGAGGTGGTCATGCTGAGTGAGAATGGTGCCCACCACATAGTTTGAAGAATCTGTCTCAATCTCAAAGGGTTGTTGCAAGTCCAGTAGTGAAAGTACTGGGGCTGACCACAAGCTGCTTCAAATAATCGAACGCTTGTTGTTGGGACTAGCCCCACGCAAATTTATCCTTACCACCACTCTTGGTTATTCGGATAAGGGCCCATGCAATATGGTAGAATCCCAACACGAACCTACGGTAGAAATTGGCAAGGCCCAAGAAGCTATAAGGCTCAGTGAGTGTGGTTGTGGCTGGCCACTCATGGATGACTTGTATTTTATATGGATCCACATGTATGCCATGTTAATCAATTATGTAGCCCAGGTAATGGACCATGTCCATGCCAAAGGAGCATTTTTCCAATTTGGCATATAACTTGTGTTGATGCAGGGTGTGTAGAACCTGCTGAATATGCTGCAAATGTTCGGACCAAGTCTTGTTGTAAATGAGAATTTTATCGAGATACACCACTACAAAAGTATTGGTGAATGGTCACAGGATATCATCCATCATCCTCATGAAAGTGCTTGGAGCATTTTTCAAACCAAAGGGCATGACCAACCATTCAAAAAGGCCTTGCTTTGACTTGAAGGTGGTTTTCCATACATTTGTTTGTTCTATCGGGACCTGGTGGTAGCCAGACTTTAGATCAATCTTACTTAAGTATTTGGCCCCCGTGAGTTGATCAAGGATGTCATCGATTTGGGGAATTGGGTACCAGTTTCTGACTGTGATTTTATTCAAATCCCGATAATCAATGAAGAGTTTTCAGGTTCCATATTTCTTCTATACCAACACGATTGAGCTCCCACAAGGTGATGATCTGGGGCAGATGTGCCCCTTGTGTATCAGTTCTTGGATCAGTCGCTTGATCTCCTCATTCTCTAACAAAGAGCAATGATAGACTGGCCCATTGGGCAAGGATGTGCTAGGGGTCAGATCGATGGGGTTCTTGAATTGACAGTGTAGAGGTACCTTGGTAAGTGAGGAGAAGATATCTGAGTATTCTTCCATGACCTTATCTACTTTCTTATGCTGTGTGGAGAGATCGGGCGCAGAGACCCTAGATGTTATATGATATTTCGCTTATTCTAAGAGCGAATCATGAAAAAGACAAACATCCCCATATGAGAGATGACCTTCCTACATTGCTTAGCAGAGATCAAGGAAATAACACTAGGTGGGACTGCCTCGGGTATCCTGTACAATTTCTTCTTCAAAGTAATAATAACACTATGAGGCCTAGACTCATATACAACATGACATTTCCATAAATAAGGTTGGCCCAAAAGAACATCACAGACTTCGAGAGGATCAACATCACACAATACCTCATCTTTGAAGGGCTTGATGTCGTACGATAGTTGACACTGTTGGATGATGTGGAGATCACTTCCTTGGTGGAGCCATCCAATGGTGTAGAGTTGTGGGTGTGGTGTTGTCGGCAGGGCCAGCTGCTTGATGACCTTTGCTAAGATGAGGTTCTTCTGGCTACTGCTATCCACGATGAAGTGCAGCGGGGTGGATTTTACCCACATTTGTGAATGGAGGAAGAGTTCTCTTTCTTTCGGTTCATCTGGTTCACCAAGTCGAAGCTTGGTGGTAGCAACGATGGCACTCGGTTCCACATCAATGATCTATCTTCCCCTTTTGGTTCTAGCTCAGAGTTTGAACCCACATCTGATTTAAAGGCTTTCACTTCATCCACCAGCAACAACTTTGAGAGACATTCATTAGTGTTATGTCAAGGGATCTTATGGAAGTCGCACCACTTCCCGGTATCTTTCTTTGTCTTTCTGGTGTCCTTCTTTTCTTGTAGCTTGGACTGGTTGTTTTGATACTATCCATCTTTTATTTTTCCTTTGTTTTGTGGGTTGGGGACACCCTTTCCTATCTTTTGTTGTGAGGGGTTTCTAGGCCCAAATTGCCATGTCTTTTGTTTGATCTTCTGCTCGATTTTAACAACATATTGGTAGGTCATGCCCAAGGATGAGATATCCAAAAATTCCATTTCGGTATGGATGTATCTATGCAGAGTGTCACGATACTTGAGCACCAGATGTCACTCTGAATCTTTGATACCTAGCTTGGTCCGCAACGTATGAAAGATATTCATGAAATCTTGCATTGCTTGGTCTCTTTCTTGCCACAGTGTGGTCCATTTGGTATACAAGTTGTCATAACTTCCGACAGGGTAGTATTGTTCCCTAATAGCATCCCTGAAGGAATCCCAGGTGGTTGTGTCTGTAAAAAGTGAGGGTTCCTCTGTTTCCTTTTGCTCACAGAAAGTTTCCCACCAATCTTTGACGTGGGGAACGGCTTTGAGGAGCGCAAAAGTGATATTTTCTCTATTTGAAAATTTATGGACAGAAAAGTACCCTTCTAGTAGATTCAACCACTTGTCTACAACATCGGCGCCTATCTGAACTTCAAATATAGGAATATCGAAGTTTATTTGTACCTTGAATGGGGTGGTGCCTCTGCTCAAAGAAGATGTGTCGCCTATTGGTAGTCGTCAAAGGATTTGCGTGAAACTATCCATCATCTCGTTCCTTTATTCCATGAGGGATTCTCAATCAATAGTTTGAAAGGATTTCCTGTCCCTTCATCTTTCTTTTCTTCTGCCATGCAAGGTCATTTGGGTGTGTGAGATATTTTGTCCTCAAGAGAAACAAGCTCAAGACCCAACTCTTTGTACTCCAACCTCATTGGGGACATGCATTAAGACCACAAGGAGAAAACCGCTCTGATACCACTAATCTAGATTTTATGACTAGAATGAAATGACTACAAATTATTAATAGGTGCTTAACACAAAATAACACAGATACAGTAAAACTGGTTTTCTATTCAATAAGGAAATAAGCTATAACTGTAAAATGCAGTGGAAACAAGCTTGCTGGAATGGTGGTCGCTTATCTCTGAGAATAGATGTGATGATTGTGCTCATTCGCAAGAAGATGATTACAATGAAGGCCTTTTTACAATAAATAGGAATTAAAAAAACCCTAGACATCCAAAAACCTAACCAGAGGAGATTAAGTGCCAAAAGTCATCTGGGCCCCATTTGGGTAAGTTAGTACATCAACTTCCTGGGGTTGTAACTTTTGCATACAATCTCCATTTTAGGTGTATGATAGCCCGTTGGAAGGGTATCGTCGAAGAGATTCATTTTGGGGGATCAATGATGCCTTTAGATACCAATGAGAATCCTAATCCTGAAAAACCTTCACTTAGGCCCACAAAATGGCCCAGGAAGTTAAAACTCCGAAAAATAGTAAATTGCCAAAATTTTCAAAAACCTGTTTTGATCCAGTCAGAAGAGGTGGATGGCCACCAATATCCACATAGATCTATCTCTCTCTCTCTCTCTCTCTATCTATCTATATCTATATCTATATCTCTCTCTCTCTCTCTCTCTCTCTCTCTCTATATATATATATATATATATATATATCTAAATCTACTCCCCCTTTTGTATCCCTCTCACTCTCCCTCTCTACCCCCTATCTATCTCCCTCACACTCCTATACAAGGTAAGACCTAGACATGGAAAGACCTAGAAATCATAAGGCATGAAAGGACATAGAGCTATACCTTTCCTTGAAATTCCTCAGACTCTCAAACCCAATCCCTATCTATCATCCTCCTCTTCCACTCTCTCTCTCTCTCTCTCTTTCCCTCTTCCTTTTGTACCTCCCTACCCTATTACACCCCCCTCTCTCACTCCCTCTTTGACCCTATTTATCTCTCTCTTCCCCTTATTTGTCTCCCTTTGTATCCCCCATTCCTCTCACTTTATATCTACCCCCCCTTCTATGTCTCCCTCTCTACTTCCCTTCCTCTCACTATCCATCTCTCTACCCCTCCTCTTTGTTTCCCCCTCCCTTCCTCTCACACTCTCTCTCTACCCCTCATCGTTGTCTTTATCTCTTCTCCTATAACACTATCATGCACTCTCTCTCTCCCCCCTCCTCTCTCTATTGGTGCAAAATTGGAGACCAGGGTTCTCGAATGTTACCAACAAAGTTACCATTGTAGTCTAGCTATGATCACATATTCAACCTTCCGGAAGGAAGGAAGTCTCACCCAAAGTACTCTAGAGACTTGTGTGATAAAGAGAGTTAAAGAGGACACACCATAAAGTTCAAAATATTACATTATAATGCCCTACTTAAAGGTAACCATATCATAACATTAAAAGGATTCAACCAGTAAAAGATTTGAATAGTATGCATTTCACAACATTAAAGTAAACACATGCATCGAGAAGCTTGTTGAAAAAGTAACACAACTAGCAGTTATGTAGAACAACAAAGATTACAAAGGAAAGAAACCATAAATTCATCTACATAAGGACAATTTTTTAGGTGCCTGAAATATTACAACATATATCATCTTATCACAAGTGATCATACAAGGAATACATTCCTTTATATTAAGACTTATACAAATGAATTGAAAATGAGGGAACTAATATTTATTCTCAAACTTTGCGTAGTTGCAGTTCCTCCTCAATAATGTTCATTTACAATGTTGGAGCCACCCTTGTTTTTCACCTCGCTCAAACTTTCAAATTTTTGATACTTGAGATCTAAAACAGCTTTCCTTTTCCTTCCGAAATCATAAAGCTCTGAAATCTTTTCCCGTGAATGGAAACGATTTTTCATTTTCAAAAGAAAAGATTCATTTTTCGCTAATATGTTTGCCTTTTTGTTTTATTTTTGGATATCTCAAATCGGACGCTTTGATTTTTGATTGCTCAAGTTCCGAAGTCGCGAAACTGCGAACTCGTTTTTCAAATTTTCCACCTAAGGCATTGACTGTGGTAAAACCTTTAACACTTGATTAGGCATCGTCGGTATTTCTCGCCTCGACATTCGTCGAGGACAATTTTTTGT
The DNA here is from genome assembly GCA_009831015.1 of Picea engelmannii. Lineage (NCBI taxonomy): Eukaryota > Viridiplantae > Streptophyta > Pinopsida > Pinales > Pinaceae > Picea > Picea engelmannii. Next base: position 97,113 of record ML804751.1, read on the forward strand.
TCTTACAGTCCCGATAGCCGAGAACGCGATAGATTTTGTGAAAAACCTTGGTTGATAACTAAAGATAAAAAACTAACCACGGTTAAGCTTGGTTCTCGGCACATCGCCGCTCGGCATTTTCTTTCATAAAGTTAAGGTATCCAAAACTTTGATTCACGAAGTTACGGCATAATTATATCAAGATTAATTAATTGCCTAATCTAAGATTTCCTTCTCTTAATTCGAGCCTAATTATCACCGCATCGCGATATCGCGACTTGGCATATCATTCTCCTAAAAATTTGTCTTCGAATTCCTGAGTCACGATATGGAAATTAAGTTAATCATATTATTAAAGATCCACCAATCACGATTACCATTGATTTCATTAAAATTGGCCCTCGCAATATCGCGAGTTAAAGGGTCAAAACGCGAGAACAAAGTTTGCGATGCAACGAAAGGCGATGAAGTTTTTTAAGTCAATAAGATTTGTAATACTTTAAAATTAAACGGAATACGTCCCGCGCTTCAAGGTTGGCACACTTCACGAGGTATTTATTTATTTACTCTCCATAACCCGAGTACCTGTCAAGCCGCCCAATATTCATGACATTAATGAGAAATTAGCGTAAATCCACGAAGAAAATAAGATCGGATTTTTTCAATAAATTTGGTTTTATGCGTGATTTGACAGACTTATGTCAAAGGTAAATGATTTTCAAATATATACGAGATTTCATTTTATTTTTTAAAAAACATTTCTTATTAATGCATAGAGCTCGCCTTTCCCCAAGGACACTCATTTCCGCATGTATACACAGGTTTACTGTAGAAGAGAAAAACAACAAGCTTCAGCTATGGCACCAAGGAGAACGACAAAAGCAAACATCGAGGTTGCGGCACAGGGTCAGGAAAACATCTCAGATACTTCGCCCCGGACGAGTGGCTCAGTATCCACCTGGTCGTCTATTTCAAACATTCTACAGTCCGAGCTGGTAAACTGTTCAGACTCCGATGACTATAACTATGATATTGTGAAAGACGACATGAACACTAAGTACAAGACAATTGTTTAGTCGGGGATGCACCTGGTTGCGCCCAGACCTCGGTTGCTCCCATACTACGACATGATCCGATGGGCATTGGATCACGTCGACCTGCCTTCCAGAACTATCTTAAATGAGCGACAAGCCATGATTGGAACTTTTAGGCCCGAAAATATCCAGTCTATGTATAAGCTCCCACCAACCTATGAACACACATATGGCAAAGAATTCCTGGCAGACTTCAAAAAGAAGGAGTGCGAAGAATTTGACAAAACCATGCTAGGCTTGATAAAGGATTGGGTGTCTCGTTCCTCGACATTCAGAGTGAACGACAAGGGTGTGTATTCAATTTCTTCGTTGGAGCCAAACTATATGTATGTGGCGATGATGACTTGTCGGCTTTTCAGCTGGGAGGATACCACGCATTTTTACGTCCAGTGGGTACCTCTCATCTTTCGGGTAGCAGAAGGTTCCTCATTCAATTGGGAGAAAATTCTCTCTGATAGTTTGTTCAATAGGATCACAGAGTACCAGGAGAAAAAAGCAGCTGGGAAACCATCCGGATTCTACATGTCCGCGTATATCATGGACGCAATATGCTCCCTGACACCTTTTCCTTTAATGAATTGGGCTTGGAGTCCAACCCATGAGAAGAATGTTCACGAGTACCACGATAAGCTGTGGGAAAATAACACAAACAAGTTTATTTATGAGATTTTTAACTGGGTGATGGTGCCCCTGCACGTCACCATTTTTGGTCTTTTGCCACCCCGCATCTCGGATAGCATTGCCGAGAATCTGAGCCATATTGCAGACTGGTACGTAGAATAAGAATTCTCTTATTTGAGAGTGTTCGGAGCTATTGTTCCTCCTTCGGCACTACCGTTGTTCATTCCCGACAACCTAGCCTGTTGCGAAATTACCCGACAAACAATAATCGGTGGAGTGAGAAAAGAACTCAAGGCGTCGTCCAAGAAGGTATGGCCATCTTTCCCTATTCGGCTAAATTCATATTCATTATTAGATTTCGGGCATGCTAAGGCTGAGGCCGCAGCCATAGAAGACTTGAGCTTAGTCTCTATCGAGTACAAGAAGCATGATCCTCAAGGGATCGTAAGCACCCATTTGGGAAATTGTGGATTGAAGAGGTTCGAGCATGAATGCTCGCCCTCGGATGATGTTTTCCAAAGGGCGAGGTCCTATTCGGAGGTGCAATTTCAAATCAGATCCCTAGCACCCAAAGACAGGGCCTCGGTTTTAAAATTTCAAGAGCATAGGAAACGATGTCTCCCCGTGGTGCTGGGAGGTTTGGGACTTTCCAAGAATAAAGAAAAAGAGGCCAAAAGTTCTAAGGGACAAACCTCTAACCCCGAAAAACATCAGGCAGGAGAGCAGGAGAAGAATCCCAAAACGGGGAAAAATCCCGAAAAAGAGAACAATCCTGAGCAGGAGAAAAATCCAGGAAAGGAAAAAAGTCCTGAGCGAGAAGAGAATCCCGAAACAGAAAAAGAGATTACTGATCCTCCCAAGGAGAATAGTCCTTAGGTGGAAATAAAAGACACAGACCCATCGAAAACTGAGAATCCGGAGGCAGGGAATAAGACCTCTGATCCCCCGAAAGAGAAAGATCCACTCAGCACACAAGGGAAAACGACGAAGCAAATCGGGGCACCCATCACCTCTATCACCCCTTTGCAGTCAATGCAAGGAAACATACAGGAAGGATGGATATTTGGTGAAGAACTGAGGCCTATAAGGGCAGAGGAACTCCCTCCTAATGAATTCTTTTTTGACAAAAAGAGGAAAGCTGTAGTAAAGCGAGAATTTTACCAAGAGGGAGAGTCCACTAGTAAAAAATTCAAAGTGATGACCGATGGGATGAATAAAAAGAAGGGCGAATTTGCCACGAAAATTGCATGAATGCTAGGAGCGTATGCGACGACAAATCAATTCTCGGTCGAAATGTTAAAGAAGCAGCTCAAAGCAAAAAATCGCCTAATCAAGACTCTTGAGGCCAGGGTGGCTTCAGTAGCAGAAAGCGCTAAAATTCAAGCAAGCAGAGAAATCGAGTTGGCCCTATTGGCCGATAAGAAAGAAATTGAAGTCCTCAAGACCAAACTGGAACAAGCAAATTCTACGATCCGAGATGGTCGGGTACAATCAGGCCAGCAGAGGGATACGATTACACAGCTGCAGACTCAGTTGAAGGTCGCAGAAAGCAAGGCAGTTGACATTGATATCATTAAATCTCGAGCAACTGATATTCGGAGCAGGATCTCCTCTGCTCAACAGAGCCTGCTAAACAAATTAGGAGAGATTCGAGAAGACTGCTTGTTAATACATCGAATCTCTGAGAATCTGATTAACAAATAAAGGAACACAGAAGCTGCTCGAGTCGCTTTCCAAGAGGGAGTGATAGCGACCAACAACAGGTTTTCAAGGCCTCCTGGGCTTACCATTGCCGAACAAACGAGGGATAATATCTTGTTAAAGAATTGGGAACAGGATATTACTCTAAGCAAAGAGCAGGCTCAAAAAGTGGCAAATTCGTTAGAAGAGGCCATCAATAACATAAATGGTGAGCAGTTGGGGATAGAAATTGGAGCTGACACAGAGGCGCTAAGGCAGATAAATATAGATCGGATTTCTCTCGACATAAAGGAGGAGAATGAGAGAAGTTCAATGGAAATCTCCAAGATGGACAGGGTAGACCCAGCTCAAATCTACAAACATTTGATTCAACCTAGTGCACAACTTGGCGCCCTTGAACTCGTTGATATACAAATAAATGATAAGCTTCCATAGTTGGCCCGAGAGTGTTATCTTGCCGAAGCTCGTTGTCAGGCCGAGCCTTCACAGCTTGTGACCCCGTTTGTGGACAAGTGTATCATGTACATTGCATCCATACGAGGACAGGCACCTAGCACTTCTTGAAGATAGAATAGGTGAAATGGAGTTATCTCGTTCCCCCCAGCTGTCAATACAAAACCTTCACAACTTGTATTTCATTTTTTGGGACAAATGTATCATATGTATTAAATCTAAGAAAAAACAAGCACCTGGCACCTTTTTGAAAAATGGATAGGGACAAATGGAGTAATTTCGCTCTTCGGAACCGAGAGGCCAATCTTGTATAAATACATCACAAAAAGAGGAACCAAAGGGTTGGACTTTTTGGTACTAACTGTAAGAGAGTTTTGCATGAAAGGAGTTAATACAAACAATTTGAAGATTCTCGATTCTGTCACGACTGTGTTGCAAGTTTGTTTCGTCATTTTCTTTGTTTCTTTTCATTTTGCTCTACATAATTGACGTGTATCACTGTAATTTAGTATGACCACTACTATGGTGAAAGGTTTGCATCTTTTCTGTAATTGTCTCTTGTCTTTCCTCTGCACCAGCTATCAGCGGGTGTAATACCAATTTACACTTACAAAATTTTACGTTTATTTACACTAGGTCAATTATGCTTATGTCAATTTCTTCTTCTGTGTATACGTGTGTTTTCCTCTAAAAGGAACTTTGCATCATCTACAGCTAAATCTTTTCCCCCATCTCACGTTATTTTTTTCAAAAACAATACAGTTATAGGAAAGGGCCTTCAATTTGCATTCTTATTTCATTTTTTTCATGCAAAGGTTTCTCTTTACTTCGTCCGAATTGAAACAGCAAATAAAATCTCTCTCGTTAAATCATTTCCATATTGGTACTGTTCCTCAAATGACTATCCCTGCAGCAACTCAGCCTAATATTCCACCCGGATTATCTAACCAAATTCATATCGCTTTAAATCTCTTTGACACAATCCTTAAAACTATGACCACCCGAGAAGAATTAGAACGTTCATGGGCAGCAATTGAACAAGATATTATCATTTAGGAACAGTGGGAAGCTAGGCAGCGAGAACGTAGGAACCTCCATTAAGTTTCCTATACCGAAGGTTAGTATAATCTTTTATCAACCTTTCATACTTTCAGATACCTTGACACTGTACTTTAGAGCCTTAAGTATAGACTCATGAACAACATCTTTCTGGCGTCGTTGCTGGGGAGCAAAGTTACGAAATCTTTTCCCTAGGAAAACGACAAATTATTTCGTTGATAGTGTTACTCTTTGATAGTGAACATAGAGTGCACACAATTTAAGGCTTTTTAAAAATCTTTCACTTGGCGACTCCACTAACACACAAACTGGTGTCTGGTAGAAGGCATACCAGACAAAACCCGGATGGCAAGCCGACTACGCCTGTTAATAATCCTGAAAAAATTTTAAGAGCGAGAGGCTCGTTTGAGGCAACTCTGACGTTATCAATCTAGAAGATGACAGGCCTAACATCACCTTTGGCCCTCATTTTGAGGGATTCAAGGACAACGTAGCTCCTTTCTATATCACACTCAATATACACGACCAGTTACTCCATAACTGCATGCTAGACTCTGGGGCTTCACATAATGTTATGCCCAAAACTATAATGGAGAGGCTGGGGCTCCAGATCACTAGACCCTACGGAGACCTATACTCATTTGATTCAAGAAAGGTTAAATGTATGGGAATGATAAAAGATCTGGTAGTTACCCTAGCTCAGGTCCCGGTCAAGAGTGTCCTGATGGATGTAGTTATCGCAGATATTCCCCCTAAATATGGTATGTTATTATCCAGATCATGGGGAGCCAAGTTGGGGGGTTCTCTACAATTGGACATGTCATATGCCACAATCCCAATTTTTGGTGGTCAGTTTACCCATTTGTACCGAGAAACAAGATTAGCATATACTGTCAGTGATCGTCTTAATCCAAATAACTTTCCCATTTACGTTGCAGACCAAGATCTGGGGAATTGTATATTATCATTTGATGTTGGTTTAGAGGGATGTCCAGAAGAACTTAATTTGAAGCAGGAAGAGCTTAGCCCCTTGACTGAAGAACTATGCAAAAATGGTATCTGGAAGATGTACTTCGATGGCACCTCATCTTCTGAAGGAGCTAGCGCTGGTATACTTCTGATAGCGCCCGAAGGTAAGTTTACCGTTCCCTTCTCGTATCGCTTACAGTGGGACATAGATTACACCAATAACGTATGCGAATACGAAGCATTAGTCTTAGGGTTAGAGGCTGCAAAGAATTTAAACATAAAAAATTTAGAGGTCTACTGTGACGCTGAATTAATAGTAAAGAAGGTAAACCGACAATACCTAGCCAAGCATCCTAGATTGAGGACCTACATAAATTGCGTTTGGGATTTAATGGATAATTTTTTCTCATCTATAAAGGTCCATTTTATCCCTCGCACAGAGAATCTACATGCTGACGCATTGGCTAAGGCAGCTTCGACCTTTTCCCCTCCCACAAATGTTAAGCTGAAATATCATATTGAAATAAGGTATAAACCCTCCATACCAGACAATGTCCGGCACTGGCAAGTCTTTGAAGATGATGAACAGATTCAGAAATTTCTTATAGCAATAGGTGAATTCTCTGAAACCCATCCTGATCAAGAAAACCAAAACGACCCGATGTGGATCATGCAAGAAGATGAAAATTCTGAAACCTTCCGAGAAAAAATAGCGGATCACCGCATGTTGGTCCTAAAAAATAACCAAATCCCGAAAGGCTTAATTCCTTTGGAAATACCTTTTGATCATAACGACATACCTATGAAGTCTACTTTGTAGCCCCAACCAGAAGAAGTGGAGGATTGCAACATAGGAACTGAGAAACATTCCAGGGTGGTAAAGATATCTAAATTTCTCCCTCCTAAGGTAAAGGACCAGTATAGAGACTTACTTAGACAGTATAAGGATGTTTTCGCCTGGTCCTATGATGAGCTTCGAACATACGATACTACTATAATTGAGCACAAGATACCTTTGAAGCCCAGAGTAAAGCCTTTTAGGCAGAAGCTCAAGAAGTTTAACCCCATTTTGTTGCCTGTTATTGAAAAGGAAGTAAAGAAGATTTTAGACACAAAAATAATTGTACCTCTAAGATACTCAGACTGGATAGCAAATTTGGTCCCTGTCAGAAAAAAGAACGGAGAAATCAGACTGTGTTTAGATTTCCGGAACTTGAACAGGTCCTCTCTTAAAGATAATTATCCACTTCCTAAAATGGACCACGTCCTAGAAAGGGTAGTTGGGGCAAATCAGATGTCTATGATAGATGGATTTTCTGGGTACAACCAAATAGCCATGAACGAGCAAGATAGAGAAAAAACCGCTTTCACCACGCCATGGGGTACATTCATGTATGATAAAATGCCTTTTGGTTTAATGAATGCAGGGGCTACCTTCCAGCGCGCCATGGACATCACTTTCGTTGGAGAAAGAGATAAGTTCATAGTAATCTACCTCGACGATTTAACGGTTTTTTCTAAAACCGATGAAGAACATTTGATCCATTTAAAACAGACTTTTGAAAAATGCCGCAGGTATGGTCTATCTTTGAACCCAAAGAAATCACATTTCGCCATGCAGGAAGGTAATCTTCTAGGGCATATCGTATTTAAAGATCGAATCAAGATTGATCCTAAGAGAGTTGAAGCGATACAAACTATCAGTATTCCTAGAAACATTAAAGAAATTCAAGCTTTCTTGGGTACAATAATTTTTTTATGAAGGTTTATACCAAATTTCGCTGAGATTGTTAAATTGATCAGAGGAATGTTGAAGAAAGATAGCAGAGTAAATTGGACGACCGAGGCTAAAGCATCGTTCGAACGTATTAAAAAAGTTATCAGCGAGGCACCTGTGTTAACAAGCCCAGATTACTTGAAGGATTTCCTCATCTTCTCATTTGCTTCTCAACATACTGTCATCGCGGTGTTACTGCAAAAAGATGATGAAGGTTTTGAGTGCCCGATCGCGTTTTTTAGCAAGAGCCTTAGAGACGTCGAACTAAAATATGATATAATGGAAAAACAGGCATACGCAATGGTGAAAGTGCTAAAGGCATTCAGAACTTACGTTCTACATTCAAAAATTATCGCGTATGTACCAACCAGTGTTGTGAAGGATATATTGGTACAGCCAGACAGCGATGGAAAACGAGGGCGCTGGCTCGCTAAGATACAGGAATTTGATCTGGAAATCAAACCTACTAAATTGATAAAGGGAAAGGGTCTGGCCAAACTTTTGGCTGAATCGAACCTTAGAGCTCTTGACATCAATTGCCTATAAGGGGAAGGTGAAGACACACATTTGCAAGAGCCGGATGACCAGACATATCCAAACAAGATTGAGGAAAAATTCATGACGTCAAGCTGGTATAAAGATATAGTTTTCTATTTGTTAAACCTAAAATGTTCAGATGGACTAACACCAGCCAAATACAGAACTTTAAAACTCCATGCTGTAAAGTATTGCATCTCAGAGAATCAACTATACTGGAAGGATCCACTTGGGTTCTTACTGGTCTGTCTGGTTGAGTCGGAAACTCCGCGAGTTATAGAATAATTTCATGAAGGAATCTGTGGAGGGCACCATGCATGGAAAGCCACGGCCTATAAGATCTTGAGGGCCAGGTACTATTGGCTGAAATTATTCTCGGACGTCAATGCCAAAGTACGTGCCTGTTACTCATGTCAAATATTCATTGGTAAGAAGAAACTCCCCGCATTACCACTCGTTCCAGTCAAAACCGAAGCCCCGTTTCAACAATGGGGATTAGACTTCATAGGGGAAATCAACCCCCATTCCAGTGCTCAGCATAAGTGGATACTAACAGCCACAGATTATTTTACAAAGTGGGTGGAAGCAATTCCAACTAAAAGAGAAACAGATTCGGTGGTGATTGATTTCTTGGAAGATAACATTTTGTCGAGATTCGGGTATCCCCGAAAGATTGTTACCGACAATGCCCAGGCTTTCAAATCCATGGCTATGATCGATTTCTGCCAGAAGTACAGTATTGTTCTCGGCCATTCCACTGCTTATTACCCTCAGGGAAATGGGTTGGCTGAATCATCAAATAAGATCTTGGTAAATGTGATCAAGAAGGTACTGAACGAAAACAAGAGATCCTGGTATGTACATTTGAAACACGCATTATGGGCAAACCGCATCAGCACTAAAAGATCTATCAACATTTCGTCGTTTCAGATGGTATATGGGACCGAGGCGGTTCTGTCCATAAAATTAGCATTGCCAGTGATGAAATTATGGCAGGATCAAAACGAAGAGCCCAATCATGTGACTAGAAGAATTAACCAAGTCATTGAGGTTCAACAGTTTAGAGTGGAGGTTGATGAGAAAGTACAAAAATACCAGGACGATATGAAAGCACTTTTTGACCTTAAGGCAAAGGACAGAGAGTTCCTCCCAGGTGACTTAGTGTTGAGATGGGATGCGAGAAGGGAAGAAGCCGCAAAGCATGGAAATTTTGACCACCTTTGGTATGGACCATTCAGAGTCTCGGCTCCAGAAGGAAAGAATTCCTTTCTTCTGGAAAACATTGATGGAGAGGTTTTAAGTGCCCCTGTCAACGAGCGATATCTAAAGCACTATATGACGTGACGGTGGTTGGGTAGAAAGGAAAATAAAATAAAGAATGAATAAATTGTATATATATATATTTTTAAATAAATAAAACTTTATTATGAATTTTGGTACATATTTATGTTTTTGTTCGGACATTTATTTTCAATTTTTGGTTTTTTGTTCCTAAAATTTCAGCACATTTTTCAGTCAGGTTTGTGTTTGTTTTTGCAGGTTTCCAGCCTCAAACAAGCCTAGATTCAGGCGAAATTAACTCAAGACATAAGGTGCATATCAGTGTTGGAAATAGGGCGACATAAAACAGGTGATACATAAGATAGTTCATAATCCCCAAAGAAATTAGAAAGAGAAGACATAGGTGAGGTTTCTTAATACTCAGATCATGAAAGGCCGTTTTTAGCAATCTAAAGTAATATTGTTCAAATTGCAATATAAAGAGTTAGATAACAGGATTATTTTTAACCTTGATATTCAAACTAAAATTTGAATGAATATGTTAAATCCAAAACGGTCAGTCATAATTTTTGTTCCTAAAAGTATCTGAAAACCCGTCTCAAACTGTTGTGACCATTTTGTATATTGAGCCATTGAATTTCTACCTTGTTTTATGTCTATATTTGGGCCTGATTCTAGCAAGTCACTATCTTCCTGAATCTTTGAATAGGAGTTAAAGTTTTTTGTTTTAAACCTTGGGGATTTTGGAACAAATCTTAATAAGAAAGCCTGTCCTCACAACTACTTGATCTTCTGCTAAGCTAAGGAATGTTTATAGTGATCCTGACTTTTCTAGGTTTTTCAACAACGTCGAAAAAATCAAAGCTTGCTTGAACAAGATGTCCCTTAAAGTTTTATTCTTTCTCCCTTGTCTCCCTATGAACTAAAGGTCTTGTGAGGGTCAAAGGAAGGTTGATACCGAGTAATCAAAATAAGTTGACAGACCTCTGATAATATATATATATATATATATATATATATATATATATATATATATATATATATTACAGATCGCAGCCCTGATATAAACTGATTGCTCCCATCTTCATGTTTTAAAGGTAAATATTAAGACAGGTGGTGAAAGGAAATTCAAAAATGATTGCCCTCGTCTTAGCGTTTAAACACATAAATTTTTTCCGAAGTGGTGAAAAGAAATTCAGTAGAAAAGGGTCAGACAACTTCATCGGGGTACTGAACAGGCTCGCTGGCAGTGAAGCAATGTCTAGGAGATCTGTAAGGCTATTATACATAAACATCAATCTACTCTGGTAATCAACACTCTCTGAAAACCTGATCATTTCCCCAAATTCAGATGGGACTTCCCTTTTTTGGATTATATAATATCATTCTTTTGATGCAAGCTGAGAATCATGAGACCTGTTGAGTATCCTAAGATCGTTACGACTGTCTTAAAGCGTTCCCCAAACTTAGTAGTGAGAAAGGGAAAATTGCGAAAGTGACTTCAACTGTTTTTAGAAAGAGTATCTGAGTTCAAAAAATATTTTCTGGGGTTGAAAGCGAAATTCCCTCCCCTTCTATCTTTTCCTTGAATTTTCTGTTGATTTTAGCCTATGACTCCATTTACCCAATTTTGGCACCTGGTCTACTGTTCTTCCCGCCTCGCAGAGAAGCGGGATCCCTAGTTGGAGCCTATGTTGGAGCCACCCTTGTTTTTCACCTCGCTCAAACTTTCAAATTTTTGATACTTGAGATCTAAAACAACTTTCCTTTTCCTTCTGAAATCATAAAGCTCTGAAATCTTTTCCCGTGAATGGAAATGCTTTTTCATTTTCAAAAGAAAAGATTCATTTTTCGCTAATATGTTTGCCTTTTTGTTTTATTTTCGGATATCGCAAGTCGGGCGCTTTGATTTTTGATTGCTCAAGTTCCGAAGTCGCGAAACTGCGAACTCGTTTTTCAAATTTTCCACCTAAGGCATTAACTGTGGTAAAACCTTTAACACTTGATTAGGCATCGTCGGTATTTCAGGCCTTGGCATTCGTCGAGGACAATTTTTTGTTCTTACAGCCCCGATAGCCGAGAACGCGATAGCTTTTGTGAAAAACCTTGGTTGATAACTAAAGGTCAAAAAACTAACCACGGTTAAACCTGGTTCTCGGCAGATCGCCGCTCGGAATTTTCTTTCATAAAGTTAAGGTATCCAAAACTCCGATTCACGAAGTTACGACATAATTATATCAAGATTAATTAATCGCCTAATCTAAGATTTCCTTCTCTTAATTCGAGCCTAATTATCGCCGCATCGCGATATCGCGACTCAGCATATCATTCTCCTAAAAATTTGTCTTCGAATTCCTGAGTCACGATATGGCAATTAAGTTAATCATATTATTAAAGATCCACCAATCACGATTACCATTGATTTCATTAAAATCGACCCTCGCAATATCGCGAGTTAAAGGGTCAAAACGCGAGAACAAAGTTTGCGATGCAACGAAAGGCGAGGAAGTTTTTTAAGTCAATAAGATTTGTAATACTTTAAAATTAAATGAAATACGTCCCGTGCTTCAAGGTTGGCACACTTCACGAGGTATTTATTTATTTAATCTCCATAACCCGAGTACCTGTCAAGCTGCCCAATATTCATGACATTAATGAGAAATTAGGGTAAATCCACGAAGAAAATAAGATCGGATTTTTTCAATAAATTTGGTTTTATGCGCGATTTGACAGACTTATGTCAAAGGTACATGATTTTCAAATATATATGAGATTTCATTTTATTTTTTAAAAAACATTTCTTATTAACGCATAGAGCTCGCCTTTCCCCAAGGACACTCATTTCCGCATGTATACACAGGTTTACTGCAGAAGAGCAAAACATCAAGCTTCAGCTATGGCACCGAGGAGAACGATGAAAGAAAACGTCGAGGTTGCGGCATAGGGTCAGGACAATGTCTCAGATGCTTCACCCCAGACGAGTGGCACAATATCCACCTGGTCGTCTATTTCAAACATTCTACAGTCCGAGTTGGTAAACTGTTCAAACTCTGATGACTATAACTATGATATTGTGAAAGACGACATGAACACTAAGTACAAGACAATTGTTTAGTCGGGGATGCACCTGGTTGCGACCAGACCTCAGTTGCTCCCATACTACGACATGATCTGATGGGCATTGGATCACGTCGACCTGCCTTCCAGAACTATCTTAAATGACCGACAAGCCATGATTGGAACTTTTAGGCCCAAACATATCCAGTCTATGTATAAGCTCCCACCAACCTATGAACCCACATATGGCAAAGAATTCCTGGCGGACTTCAAAAAGAAGGAGTGAAAATAATTTGACAAAACCATGCCAGGCTTGATAAAGGATTGGGTGTCTCGTTCCTCGACATTCAGAGTGAACGACAAGGGTGTGTATTCGATTTCTTCATTGGAGCCAAACTATATGTATGTGGCGATGATGACTTGTTGGTTTTTCGGCTGGGAGGATACCGCACATTTTTACGTCCAGTGGGTACCTCTCATATTTCAGGTAGCAGAAGGTTCCTCATTCAATTGGGCGAAAATGCTCTCCGATAGTTTGTTCAATAGGATCACAGAGTACCAGGAGAAAAAAGCAGCCGGGAAACCATCCGGATTCTACATGTCCGCGTATAGCATGGATGCAATATTCTCCCTGACGCCTTTTCCTTTAATGAATTGGGCTTGGAGTCCAACCCATGAGAAGAATGTTCACGAGTACCACGATAAGTTGTGTGAAAATAACGCAAACAAGTTTATTTATGAGATTTTTAACTGGGTGATGGTGCCCCTGCACGTCACCATTTTTGGTCTTTTTCCACCCCGCATCTCGGATAGCATTGCCGAGAATCTGAGCCATATTGCAGACTGGTACGTAGAAGAAGAATTCTCTTATTTGAGAGTGTTCAGAGCTGTTGTTCCTCCTTCAGCACTACCGTTGTTCATTCCCGACAAGCTGGCCTGTCGTGAAATTGCTCGACAAACAGTAATCGACAGAGTGAGCAAAGAACTCAAGGCATCATCCAAGAAGGTATGGCCATCTTTCCCTATTCGGCTAAATTCATATTCATTATTAGATTCCAGGCATGCTAAGGCTGAGGCCACAGCCATAGAAGACTTGAGCTTAGTCTCTATCGAGTACAAGAAGCATGATCCTCAGGGGATCGTAAGCACCGATTTGGGAAATTGTAGATTGAAGAGGTTGAAGCATGAATGTTCACCCTCGGATGATGTTTTCCAAAGGGCGAGGTCCTATTTGGAGGTGCAATTTCGAATCAGATCCCTAGCACCCGAAAACAGGGCCTCAATTTTAAAATTTCAAGAGCATAGGAAACGATGTCTCCCCATGGTGCTGGGAAGTTTGAGACTTTCCAAGAATAAAGAAAAAGAGGCCGAAAGTTCTGAGGGACAAACCTCCAACCCCGAAAAATGTCAGGCAGGAGAGCAGGAGAAGAATCCCGAAACGGGGAAAAATCCCGAAAAAGAGAAGAATCTTGAGCAGGAGAAAAATCCAGGAAAGGAAAAAAGTCCTGAGCGGGAAGAGAATCCCGAAACAGAAAAAGAGATTACTAATACTCCCAAGGAGCATAGTCCTGAGGTGGAAATAAAAGACACAGACCCACCGAAAACTCAGAATCCGGAGGCAGGGACTAAGAACTCTGATCCCCCGAAAGAGAAAGATCCACTCAGCACACCAGGGAAAACGACGAAGCAAATCGGGGCACCCATCACCTCTGTCACCCCTTTGCAGTCAACGCAAGGAAACATACAAGAAGGATGGATTTTTGGTGAAGAACTGAGGCCTATAAGGGCAGAGGAACTCCCTCCTAATGAATTCTTTTTTGATAAAAAGAGGAAATCTGTAGTAAAGCGAGAATTTTACCAAGAGGGAGAGTCCACTAGTAAAAAATTCAAAGTGATGACCGATGGGATGAATAAAAAGAAGGACGAATTTTCCACGGAAATTGCAGGAATGCTAGGAGCATATGCAATGACAAATCAATTCTCGGTCGAAATGCTAAAGAAGCAGCTCAAACCAAAAAATCGCCTGATCAAGACTCTTGAGGCCAGGGTGTCTTCAGCAGCAGAAAGCGCTAAAATTCAAGCAAGCGGAGAAATCGAGTTGGCCTGATTGGCCGACAAGAAAGAAATTGAATACCTCAAGACCAAACTGGAACAAGAAAATTCTACGATCCGAGATGGTCAAGTACAATCAGGCCAACAGAGGGATACGATTACACAGCTGCAGACTCAGTTGAAGGTCGCAGAAAGCAAGGCGGTTGACATCGAGATCGTTAAATCTCGAGCGACTGATATTCGGAGCAGGATCTCCTCTGCTCAACAGAGCCTGCTAAACAAAGTAGGAGAGATTCGAGAAGACTTCTTGTTAATACAGCGAATCTCTGAGAATCTGATTAACAAAGAAAGGAACGTAGAAGCTGCTCGGGTCGCTTTCCAAGAGGCAGTGATAGCGACCAACAACAGGTTTTCAGGGCCTCTCGGGCTTACCATTGCCGAACAAACCAAGGGTAATATCTTGTTAAAGAATTGGGAACAAGATATTACTCTAAGCAAAGATCGGGCTCAAAACGTGGCAAATTCGTTAGAAGAGGCCATCAATAACATAAATGGTGAGAAGTTGGGGATAGAAATTGGAGCTGACACAGAGGCGCTAAGGCAGATAAATATAGATCGGATTTATCTCGACATAAAGGAGGAGAATGAGAGAAGTTCAGCGGAAATCTCCAAGATGGACAGGGTAGACCCAGCTCAAATCTACAAACATTTGATTCAGCCTAGTGCACAACTTGGCGCCCTTGAACTCGTTGATATACAAATAAATGATAAGCTTCCACATGTGGCCCGAGAGTGTTATCTTGCCAAAGCCCGTTGTCAGGCCGAGCCTTCACAGCTTGTGACCCAGTGTGTGGACAAGTGTATCATGTACATTGAATCCATGTGAGGACAGGCACTTAGCACTTCTTGAAGATAGAATAGGTGAAATGGAGTTATCTCGTTCCCCCCAGCTGTCAATACAAAACCTTCACAGCTTGTATTTCATTTTTTGGGACAAATGTATCATATGTATTAAATCTAAGCAAAAACAAGCACCTGGCACCTTTTTGAAAAATGGATAGGGACAGATGGAGTAATTTCTCTCTTCGGAACCGAGAGGCCAATCTTGTATAAATACATCACAAAAAGAGGAACCAAAGGGCTGGACTTTTTGGTACTAACTGTAAGAGAGTTTTGCATGAAAGGAGTTAATACAAACAATTTGAAGATTCCCGATTTTGTCATGACTGTGTTGCAAGTTTGTTTCGTCATGTTCTTTGTTTCTTTTCATTTTTCTCTACATAATTGACGTGTATCACTGTAATTTAGTATGACCACTACTATGGTGAAAGGTTTGCATCTTTTCCGTAATTGTCTCTTGTCTTTCCTCTGCACCAGCTATCAGCGGGTGTAAGACCAATTTACACTTACAAAATTTTACGTTTATTTACACTAGGTCAATTATGCTTATGTCAATTTCTTCTTCTGTGTATACGTGAGTTTTCCTCTAACAGGAACTTCACGTCACCTACAGCTAAATGTTTTCCCCCATCTCACGTTATTTTTATCAAAAACAATACAGTTACAGGAAAGGGCCTTCAATTTGCATTCTTATTTCATTTTTTTCACGCAAAGGTTTCTCTTTACTTCGTCCGAATTGAAACAGCATATAAAATCTCTCTCGTTAAATCATTTCCATATTGGTATTGTTCCTCAAATGACTGTCCCTGCAGCAACTCAGCCTAATATTCCACCCGGATTATCTAACCAAATTCATATCGCTTTAAATCTCTTTGACACAATCCTTAAAACTGCGACCACCCGAGAAGAAATAGAACGTTCATGGGCAGCCATTGAATAAAGATATTATCATTCAGGAACAGTGGGAAGCTAGGTAGCAAGAACGTAGGAACCTCCATTAAGTTTCCTATACCGAAGGTTAGTATAATCTTTTATCAACCTTTCATACTTTCGGATGCCTTGACACTGTACTTTAGAGCCTTAAGTACAGACTTAGGAACAACAAACAACAAAACCAAAAAAACCCACAAAAACAGAACCAATGGAAAAGCTAGAACAAAAACTTAGAACAAAACCCCCACCCATTACATAACTCCATGCTTTATAAATTTTTCGCGGGGCTAATTCTTGATTCTGTTGTTATTCTTTCTTCATTTTATGTCTTTATGGAATGTGATCTAACCTTCTAGATCTTTCTACTTTATTTTCCCATATGAATCATCACTCTTTTTCCTTGCTGACACAGTGGAAGTTAGATTTTCGCCACTTGGATCCAATGCTAGTGTTCTATATTGTTCCACAAAATTTTTATATGTCCGCAAAAATTGATGGTATTCAAAATGAAGGGCCCAACATGACCCAACCAAAATCCTTGAAACATCTCAAGTTGACCTTTTTTGGCTTGTTGTGGTCACCTTCAAATGAAGGGCCGAAATCTGAAATAATGACAAGGGATTGCTCACGAAAACTGCCATAGTGTGCAACCTTGTCCTGTCATTTCCTCACCAAAATCGAGGCACCCACAACAAATTTTTATGCGACATTGAATTCATGTACCATGGGCTTGGTAGCCAACATAACATTCCACTCTGTTTCAACCAAATAGTCCATATACTAAAGAATAATGTACTCTTCTTGAACTGTAGGCCTAAAATACCAGGGTGTTGTCTTCCCAGCTCTGTTAACTGCATCCATCACATCCAAGTGTTCATCCTCAGCTTAAAGTTTGGAAAATTTATTTGATTGCTCTATATAATCAACAATGTCCTGAGATTATCATTCATTTGTTTAATCCAAGTGTGTAGCTCTTTGTCATGTTTACTGTGTTGGTCCAACAAGCCAACACAGTCTGTGACCATGTCAAAGAGTCACTGACACTCCTTGTTCCAGGTATGAAGCTAGTAATTAACATTTGCACCATTTTCGACTACATGTTCAATATTATGGAGGAGATCTTCAAGTTGTTGCCTTTCCTTAAGTTGGATGGTGTAACACACTTAAACCCCAAATACTCTCTTAGGCTGATGGGGTGTAAAAATTTCTCTCTTCCTAAACCATCCCCAAACCTCTTATTGATTCTACCATCATCTTCTTCTCATCAATATCTTTCCAATTACTATAATTAGGCTCAAAACCGAGTCCTTGTTCGAAATTTACAACCTCTCAAAGTTTTCAGTATTTTACTAGCCACATTCCGCCTCATTTACATGTGGCTTACCATTACCACTAATATCTGATGTGGCTCTAATGTGTTGTTTTCCACCTAGCTCATCGAACTCTTGGAATCGACTACCCACTTCGATCGACAGTCATGATCAATGATCCTCAATTTTTCTATGGGTCCTCCCATCAGAGTTCATTCCTCTGAGCTACTATGAGAAGTCCACTCAGATGCCCTTCCCCTCAACTAATTGAATGGTCCTCTAAGTCAAAGAGGAAATTCCCTTTAGAGAGTTTAGACTCCTTACCTATTCGAGGGTTAACATCACTTTCCCAATGTTGGAACCATAGACACATGGAACCACCACGATCTACTAATTGGTGGGACACATGGCATACACATTCCTACAAAAATCTACTTTAAATATCCAATTTCACTAGACACGTGAAACAATATTCATTTGACATGTGACACTTCCCTTTTCAAAACACGTGGATTGACTTTGTGCTCATTGTCCTTCTCTCCAATAGATATAACAGTCCTGGAAGTTTAACAATCAATGGTCCCTAATATCTTCAGAGTTTCTACTTGTGTAGTGGTTAAATCCAACCCTTCCTGAAACCCCATCAAAATCCATGACTGATATTAAATCTCACCATCCCTTGATCTATGCTCCTCATTCATCCTCATAGTCCCTCCATTGTGAGTTCTCCCATGAAAGTTACTCTGAATAGCCTACCTCGAGAGACCTCCAATAATTGAATCCAAGGGTCTTGGTCTCCTGTTGAATTCTTTCATTTTCATCAATCAATGAATCAAATGTCCTCTTGAAGTCTATTCATTCGAAGTGAATTCCCTCCGGGTCACTCTGAACAATACGATTCTGATGAAATGAGGAGGTTTTTCCACTCATCTACCACCTCGACTAGATTTTCCACCATGTACCTACCATATGGAATGACACATGGTACCCTGCTGCATCAAAAACCACTCTATCAAATTACTAAATTACCATGACACATGGTGCATTCTCCACTCAACATGTGGTCCTCCCTTGTGAACTGATGTAGGATATGCATCATCACTGAGCATGTGGTTCATCCATCTATGTGTTGATACATGTACAATGTATTTTGGTGGATTGAAATCACCCCCATACGTGCTCATGTGTCTGATACATCTCACCCAATCCCCGATGGACACTCTATATTTTCCCTCAGAGTGCCTCCCATAGGTTTCTATCCACCTTGAATCTAACGACCAAGATTCACTCTCCAACTAAATCGACATCTTTGGATCTCTCTCAAAACTTCTTCTATTGGAGTGCGTCCTCTTAGGGACACTCTGAATGCTACCCCTTTGAAGAACGATCTATATTTGTTGGCCTGTATATCTAGGGATGGGATTAGAGAACCTATCCTCTAGAGTTCAAATGTACAGGGTCTACACTAAGTTCTCCCTATGAGTAATATGTCAACATGTGTCACCCTCTTACCATGCTGCCATATCCGTGCCAACATGACATCACTCTCCTTCCTTGTATCACTTGCATAGGATCTCAGTAATCAATGGTGGAGAGTTATTCTTGACCTTACTCTAATCAACAAACCATATTAGTCCCCGATCCCTTCCCCATCGGAGTACATCCACTCAGGGACACTCCGACAATGGGCTCAGAGTATTTATGTAGTAATAGATCTAAAGGCCAAGAATATATAGTTGTCATTATCTAATAGATCAATGGTCCTAGTTGATTTAGAGTGTGTCTGGCATCATTATATGCCAACGAAGGGTTAGGGTTAAATCACCAAACTAATGCAATGGTTGTGAATATTTTAGTCTCAAATCATGGTTTTTCTCCAGATTATCAATATGATTTGGACTTGGTAGATTCTAGAATTTTTCTAATTGTCTCTATAGGTTTCTCTAGGCCTTTGTAAACATCACCTTACTCAGGAAATTGCTAAGATATTTTCCTCATTTATCTGTGAAGTGTTAACAAGGCACTAGGGAGTTTCATTCAAACTTGAAGGTTTTCCATGGATTTTAAGGCTCTCTAAACTATTAAGAGATATCTCCAAGCTCAAAGGCACTCCTACCATCATCATTCTAGCTACAAATGAATCCTATTACTCGTTCACTGAGGTGGGGATCTCATTACAAAAAACTACTCACAATAAGGACCAGTTAACAACACCGAGTGTAACGACCTTCTCTAGCCTCTTATGATCAACATTATAGTTAGTAGTGATGGAACTAGCATGCATAATCATGTATTTCATGGCATAATAAACTTGCAAGCAATACGAGGGGTTTATTCCTTGAACTATATTGAAATACTTATCCATAAACGAGGGTTACTGGACAAATTTACCCATATAGTTCCATCACGATTCAAATACAAATACTTCCCAATGGAGCAATATCAAGTCCATGGCTCTAGTACAAAAATTTATAATACATTTACCAACATGTGCAATTCATTTCAATTTTAGTCACACAGAGTACAATAAATACTTATCTATTATGATTTATAGCCATCCAATTGACCGTCGGTGTTTTCCTTTCCACCCAACCGTAGGATCAAATGCATTCACTCTTAGCGCTCTGGCCACCCCCATGCCAGGCCATGATACCACTAGGGAACCTCTCTCTCTAGTTCTCAACAATTTTTTAGGGGCACTCTCCCTCACACTACTCTTGGTAGATATTCCCCACAACCACCTAGTGCAGGCCTCAATGAGGTTTCTCAGATATTCTTCAAGTATTAAGCTCACAACCTTCTCCAATCAGGTCAGGTTCTAGACTCTCCCATGAGTCTTGCTACTGCCCTTTAGTATCTCCTATCTTCTCTCTAAAATTGTGTGCTTCTCTTGCATGCATAGCATGCGAAGGTTCTTTACCTATCCTTCTATTTCCTGTCTCAAAAGTAAACTCATGGGTCAATCAAGGGAACCCATGGTGATATTTCATGTTGTCCTCTAGTTGAAAAATTCTTGTCCCTTCTGGTAGCCCTCCATACTTCAATTCATTGGGGTGGCTAGTTTTTCAACTACCAATCCTCCCTCATTAATTGATTTCCCTTGAAATTAGAGATAACATAAATGATATGAATAGGTCTTGAGGTCCTTTAGTTTAATAGGACCTCCTCTCATTCCTCTAGTGATATCATGGCCAATACTTTAAGGTTTCACCCCACAATTAGTTCTTGGAATTTACAATTAAACAATACTACATTTACAATATTTACATTCCATTGTATGGAAATCATCAATCGTGATTAATTACATATAATCGAGATTTAGAGAGGGGGGTGTTACATATGATATCCAACTAGTGTTGACCCTATCCACTAGCGAATTTGGAACAACATCCTCATGGATATTAGGTTCCATCTGTCGATTAGTAGGCCATACCTATATAATTATTTCAGAAATAACCTTGACAATATACTTATCTTGTACCCACAAAATTTTCCCAAGTGCCACAACTAAAGAAGCAGTCTGAACAACCTCTTGCAATTGTTTTGTGTGTTGTGTGAGATCTTGATCACCGCACTCAATCGTATATATTGTTTGCTCTAGTTGATTGATGGAATCCTTGATTAGATATAAAATTTGTGGTGTAGGAAGGGTGGATAGTTCCCCATTGTTAGAACAAATATCGAACTATGGTCATGAAGAAAACAACTTACCACTTGTAATAGAGAGCTTTGAGAAGCTTAGGGTACCAACACCCTCTAGGGTGGATGAGTGGGCTATGAAGTTGTGCACAACTTGGTGTTGTAATTATGGTATAAGTGTAGCAAGCACCATTGTCTATTCCAAGCAGATCTCCAGGATGACCRTACATTGTTGTTGGTCCTACAACATTGGTGCCAGTTGATATTTGACAGAGGTCATTTTGTGCATTGACTAGGTATCATCCTAGGCATCCATAAACTCATGCTTCAGGTTATCCTGGTATTTCATAGGGTACTGATCCATCATACCTTGTGTCTTAGGTCCTTTCTTTGTATGTAAATGGAAGGTCATTTATGAGGTTGTGTCCAAGGTGACTTGAACCTCCAAGATATGAGGAGAAGTGGGTGCAGATGGAGCGCGAGTGCCTATTGGAAAATTTTGGTTTCATTGATGTCAAATGTAGAAATTATTGGATTTCATTGATTTCATAAGAAGGGGGAAACTGACCATTGTCAATGACGAGACACTCCTATGGAACAAGCTCCAAATCAACAGGGACTGTTGATCTATTAGAGAAATAGAAAATAAATTTGAGCCATTGCTTGGATGGAAAGGACTCTAAATGATTATGATCCAACTTAGATGGCATGTCAACACTGCATAATCCAATACACATGGAAGGAGTCAACATCATGGACACATCATGGTGAAGTAAGTGTTAATGTTTATGCCATTATTATAGTTCTTTGAATTTCAATAGATAACAACAACATAAAGACAAGATCACTGAGAAATACATAATCACAAGAGACACAACATTTATCCTGGGAAACCCTCTAGGGGAAGAAAACCCATAAAAAATTACTTATTATAGATAGCCAATACAATGCCAAGAGATAACTCATGCTAATACAAAATATCCTCTCCAAAAGATGTGCCACTCTCTCTCTTTCTTCTCCAACTGCAATTCCCAAACTTGTCTCTCAAATGAGCAAGTGACTTGTGTGTCTAAGTGAGGCATTGGCCTCTTTATTTATATAATACTGGAACGTGTGAAGTGTCTCTTCACTAGCCGGGCTGATTTCTCAAACTGGGTGGTTATAACCACCTTTAATATATTATGGGGCCTCTTTAATATCTTCTGGGGCCAACTTCTTACTCTTCCTATTAAAATTATCTTTTGACCAATATGAAAAAGGGGATTTGGTCCTTTATAATAACTGACATGATCAATCTGCAATGGGGATTGATCCAATGAATAATATATCAAATAATAATAAGAATACACTTTGATGTTACATTATTTTAACACCCCCCCTTAACAAGAAGGGTATTCTTCAACAACATCATGCAAGAGAGAGATATGCATCATCAACGACATCAGGAGGGCAACATCATTAATATCGTCATGGAGCACTGACTGGCATATCTATAAATCATCAGAAGTTTTCTTCATTGGCAGGCATCGTCATTCTCAAAGGAATTCAATTATCATCTGCATCAATATGGATTAGCATAAAACTAATACATCATCATCATCACAGCACGACGCTGGCTCATCATCATGATACTAGAATGGCTTTATGTCACAACTATCAAGCCAGAAGCATAGTTCTAGTCTCGTCTCATAGTCTTGCTTTACATCACAGCAATAAATATGGAAGAAAGATACTCATCCTTCTTTACATCACAACCATAAGGTTGGAAGCGAGATGCTAGGCTAGCTTTACGTCACAAGTATCTAGCTAGAAGCACAGTGCTAGCCTCATCTCATCATCTTGCTTTACGTCACAACCATAAAGTCAGAAGCAAGGTATATATCATGCTTTATGTCACAACCATCAGATCGGAAGCAGGATACTAGAATTTATTTACGTTGTATTTGTACAGCCGGAAGCATAGTACTAGTCATATCACATCATCTTGCTTTACGTCACAACCATAGGGTCAGAATCAAGGTATACATTCTGCTTTACGTCACAACCATAAGGTCGGAAGTAGGGAATATCTCATCACAAGAACTACTCCACCTTTCGAGCAAGGTCCTTTCAGACTATGCCAAGCTTATCTCAGAAGTACTCAAAGTTTACATGAGATAGGGGCTTGGTAAACACATCAACAACCTGTTCATCCATGCTAATGTACTAGAGCTTTATGGCTCATTTCTGCACCATGTCACGGATGTAATGATATTGGATCTCTATGTGCTTCGACTTATCATGAAATATAGGATTCTCTGTCATATTTATGCATCTTTGGTTGTCACATAGGATCGAGGTTGCTTCCATCTCTAGGTCAAATAGACGAGTCAACAACTTTCGAAGCCATATAACTTCGCAACTAGAAGAACACACAACAATGTATTTTTCTTCCATTGTGCTGAGAGAATTGCTGGATTGCTTCCTACTTTTCCACGAGATCATGGTTGATCCCAAACTGAAACAACATCCAGAAGTGCTTTTCCTGTCAACAATGCTTCCTACCCAATCTGAATCAGTGTATCCACTCAATGTGAAATCATGACCTCTGTCATAACTGAGACCACAATCTAATGTACCCTTAAGTTACCTCATCACATGTTTTGCAGCCACAAGGTGACCATGTCTGGGCTCTACCAGAAATTGACTCAAGGTGTTCACGGAAAAACAAATGTCTAGTCTGGTGTTCGTCAGGTACATGAGCGATCCAATAATTTGTCTTTACAAGGTGGCATCAATCAATTCTGACGAAGTGTCGACCAACAACTTCAGTTTCTCTTCCATGGGTGTATTCATGGGATTGCATTCCAACATGTTGAATCTCTTCAGAATTTCAACTACATACTTCCCTTGGTTAAGGAAGATTCTCTCTGGACTTTGCCATACCTTAAGACCTAATAAATAATGCATTAGGCCAAGGTCTTTCATTTCAAATTCTGAGGCAAGTCTCTTCTTACATTCGGTGATGATATTTTCTTCTGCAGTTAAGAATAAGTCATCCACATATAGAAATAATATCATTGGCTCATCGTTCATAACCTTGAAGTAGAGGTTAGAATATTCTTTACTCTTTGTAAAGCCTAAGCTCGTCAAGAAACTGTCTATACGTCCATATGAAGCTCTGGGAACTTGCTTCAATCTGTATAAGGCTTTCTTCAATTTAAAGACATGAGACTTCATGTCTTCAACTTCAAATCCTTGAGGTTTCTCTATATTTACTTCCTCTTCAATGACACCATTTAGAAAGGTTGTCTTTACATCCATCTGGTGTAACTTACACTTCATCTTAGCTGCAAAGGCTATGATGGTTATGATCGAAGTGTATCTAGCTACAGGAGTGAATGTCTCTTCATAGTCAATGCCTTCTTGAGAAAATCCCTGAGAGATGAATCTTGCTTTATATTTTTCAATACTTCCATCAGAAACATGTTTTATTTTGAAGAGCCATTTGGAGGATACCACATATTTACTCTTCGGTCTGGGAACTATTTCCCATACATCATTCTTGATTATGGATTGGTATTCCTCTGTCATGGAATCTACCCATTCTTTGATCTGAAAGGCTTCTTCAAAGCTGGTAGGATCCTTCTCTAGGAGGTCACACATCAAAGCCATATAACTGGAAAATGGCTTTGGTCTTTTCACCTATCTTGTGGTTCCTTGGGGAACACCATACTTCTCCCCATCTTGAATAAGCTCTCTGTCCCAAGCTAGATTTCTTTTATTGAGGATTTTCATCTGAGGTGGTTCTTGAAATTCCATTATATCATGATCTTCTGGAATTTCCTCATCAGGGTAAATTATGTCTTCCCTCACTAGTTCTGCAGCTCTGGGAACCTCCCTCTCTGTAGTTCTAGGGATTACGGGTTCATCTTCATATACTTCTTCAAGCTGGCATCTTCTTGATTTATTGAACACTACATATTCATCAAAGGTCACATCCCTGCTGATCTCAATGTGGTGATGACCTGGTATATAAATTTTGAAGGCCTTGGAGACCTCATAGTATCCCACAAATATTCGCTTCTTTCTTGAAGGTTCCATCTTGTTTCTCTTCTCTTTCAGTATATGAATAAATATTGGGCAGCCAAATATTTTGAGATGGATTACCTCTGGCTTCTTTCTGGTGAGCATCTCTTATGAGGTATTGAACCCAAGTGCACTATGGGAGAATTGGTTTTGCACATAAACAACCGTCATTGTTGCTTCTGCCCATAAGCACATAGGAAGATCTTGATCATGGATCATAGTCTTCACAACTTCCATTATCATTTTGTTCTTTCTTTTAGCTACACCATTTTGTTGGGGATTGTAGGGAGTAGTGAGTTCCCTCTTGATACCAACATCTATACAAAAGTTCATGAACTCTTTTGAGTTGTATTCTCCTCCATTATCTGACCTGAGTATCTTAATATTTCTTTCAAAAAGATTCTCTATCAAGGCTTTGAATTCCTTGAACTTGTTGAACACTTCATCTTTAGATTTCAAGAGATACACCCAGGTCTTACGAGAATAATCATCAATGAACAATACATAGTATACATACCCACTAATGGAGGACGATGGAATTGGGCCACAAACTTCTAAATGAATGAGTTATAGGACTCCTTCTACTTTGTTGTGTCTCTTCAGAAAAGGGTTCTTGATGTTCTTCCCTTGTGTGCATCCATTGCATATGCCTTCATGGTCGACCTTAAGTTATGGTAAACCTATGACCACTTTTCATATGTATGGTGGCACCTTGTAGTTGATGTGAGCTAATATTCTATGCCAAAGTTCACATGATTTTTCAATGGCATGGGCCATGGGATTTTCTAAGTGACCCTTTAGTCTATACAAGCCATTTTCTTCACTTCCGATGATGGTTGCTTCATTTATGGTTTCTCCTTAATCGCACATAAGAACTTATCCATCTATAAAGGAAAATTTGTAGCCTTTCTTTTCTAAATATGAAATGGAGAGTAGGTTCTTTTTCAAACCTGGTACATATAGTACATCCTTCATTTTTAATGAATTCCCTTAATTCAGTTTGTAGTTTGATTCTCCCACTCCCTTGATGGGATATTGGTAATTATATCCAAGTGTCACTTTCTGATAAAACTTCTTTTCTAAAACACAAGAGAGAATGTTTTTCTGACTTGTCATGTGCTTGGAGTCACCACTATCAATGAGCCACGTGTCTTCTCCATGTGTTACCGATCTTGAGAGGGACGAGATTAAGACATAGTCTTTGATCTGTTCTCTTATCATCTTTGCAGGTGGCTCTTCATCTTCGAATTCATGGGCATGGTGCCTCTTATGTTTCCTCTTGTATTCTTCTCGACTGGATGGATAGAATTTCACAATGTGTTCCATCTTGTCACAACGATAGCATTGTACAGATGAGTAGCCTCTTTCCCTTCATTGTCCTCTCTTCTGAAATATCCTTGGATGAGATTCTTTATTATTGAATTTGTTTGGAGGTTGAGGTTCTTTAGGAGTCTCCTTGTGGAAGTAGGGTTTCTTCCTCCCTCTTTTGGTGTGATTATCTAGGACTTGATCATCATCTCTTTCTAGTAGTGCTTCATGGTTAGCTACTCTTGTTTCTTCTTGGATGCATTCTTCCCATAGACTATCAAACTTTAGTTTCTTCGTTCTGGCACATATCGTTTGGATGAATGCATCCCAAGGTCTTGTGAGACCATTTAGGGCCGTCATTATGAGCTCGTATTTGTCTATGGTGTCTCCAATCGCTTCTAACTGTTGTTTGAATTATGAAATTCTAAAGAAATATTCTTGGATCGTTTCTCCTTTCTGAATCCTCGTATTCTTTAGTTGAGTTCTTAGATTCATCTTCCGGTTTATGTTCTTTCCTTTGTAAAGTCTACTTAGTGCATCAAACATTTCTGTTGGAGTGTTCTTTGATGACATATAAGGAATCAAGCGTTCTTTGATTGAATCTGTAATGATTCTTTCGGCCCTGATTGTGTCCTTTTGATGCTTTGCTTTCTCTGCAACATCTTTGGGTTCCGACACTTCTTCTTTCATGAATCTTGCTAGGTCATTCTCTGTAAGGATTAGGCCGATCCTATACTTCTAGGCAGGGAAGTTTTCCACACCTTCCAATTTGTCAGCAAGCTTCGTGCTTGCAGACATCTTTTACTTGGAGCTAGGAAAATGACCAAAAAATGAAAGTGCTCAAAATAAAATTTTGAACTTACCAGGAGATGTGCTTGACTGAGGTGAGTAGCCTAGTGTGCTTAGATCTGAGAAAGTCCAACTTTTAACCTTCCAAACTTGATCTGTGGATTTATGGACTAGTTCTTCTAGTTTTCTGGTACCTTTGGTACTCTGGTACTTCTCGTACTTCTGGTTCACTGGTTTTCTGGTACTTCTGGTACCTTTTTGAAACTAGGGTTTCAGTTTCCAGGACATCCACCCACTGAAAAGGTGTGCTGATGATGCCAAAGTAATCCTTGAGGGAGGGCACACTTTTCTAGATGGTTTTGGGATTGAAAAGCTTCACCATCAAAAATCCCTAATTTGCATGTACGACAACAGTGACGTTTTTCTCTTGCGAAAGATGCTCTCTTCAGCTTGGCTCTGATACCATGTTAATGTTTATTCCATTATTATAGTTCTTTTCATTTAAATAGATAACAACAACATAAAGACAATATCACTGAGAAATACACAATCACAAGAGACACAACATTTATCCTGGGAAACCCTCTCGGGGAAGAAAACCATACAAAACATCCTTGTTATAGATAGCCAATACAATGCCAAGAGATAAATCAAGCTAATATAGAAGATCCTCTCCAAAATATGCGCCTCTCTCTCTCTCTTTCTTCTCCAACTGCAATTCCAAAACTTGTTTCTCAAATGAGCAAGTGAGTTGTGTGTCTAAGTGAGGCTCTGGCCTCTTTATTTATACAAGACTAGCACGTGTCAAGTGTCTCTTCACTGGCAGGGACGACTTCTCAAACTGGGTGGTTATAACCACCTTTAATATATTTTGGGGCCTCTTTAATATCTTCTGGGGAAAATTTCTTATTATGACTATTACAATTATATTTTGACCAATCCGCAAAAGGGGATTTGGTCCTTTATAATAACCAACATGATCAATCCACAAATGGGGATTGATCCAATGAATAATATATCAAATAATAATAAGAATAAACTTTGCAGTTACATTGTTTTAACAATAAGCAAGACATGAGTGCATCCACATGTAATACACTGTAAAGAACCACGTGTCAGGACATGCATAGTGCAAGGTGACATGGAATCTAATGATGAAGGAAACTTCAAATTAACACAAACCGTTGATATATCAGAGAAATATATACCAGAGGATTAATGTTGACACAACATTTTTCATTCTAATATAAGAGTGTCAAAGAATATTCCATTCTTGGCCTTGATTTGCACGATGAAAGATTAAGAGCTTGGATGGTCATCCAATACATGCAAAAGGAGTCTATGTGGAGGACATATCAGTAGCCATGTCAACACCTCATTAGATACACATGTCATACTTTGTATAGTTCCATGTAAATACTAGGACAATGCCACCTAAATACCAGGACAATGCCATGAAAGAAGACAAGTGTAACATAATTACTGGACCATGTGTCATACGAAAATTTGGCCATGTACAAAGGTGATAGGAAGTCTGATGATGAAGGAAACTATGAATTAATGAAAATCATTGATCTATCGAAGCTATAGAGAGGAGATATGGATCATTCATTGGATTTTATCAATCGACACTCAAAATATTTGGGAAGTTGTACATCTCCAATGAGAATGGTCTAGAAGAATATTCCTTTCCTTGGGAAAAGTGTTATCTCGAGAAAATGGGAAATATGAACTGTTGATGACCAAGAAAAATGAGAAAATGAGGAAGATGTAACTACGATAGGCCTAGTTCTCCCAATATGAAAGAGGAGAGATCAATGGATGAGATCAAATCTAATCTATATCTAATGGTGGTTGAGTGATGAATTAAAAAGGGTTCGATAGCCTGGAAGTTTATAGGTTATGGATGTTAGATATGATGATTACAATCTAATCAAGAGACGATCAAATAGTTTCTTTTCATCAACATGGTGTTTATTGTTTCGACACCTCAGTCATCCTAATATGAAATAATAAATCGATGGTTTTCATCAAACGAAGAAGAGATCAGCCATTTGATTTAGATTGAAGTGTTGTAGCATGTATTTTTACCCTGCTGAATGCAATTGTAAATAAACAGACAAGATTGAATGCAGGATGAGATCTGATGGATGTTGAGTGCTAAAATTGTGTTGTGTGGTCTATGAGAAAATCACATGAAATGAAAAGTGTTAGGTCCTGATTTTGAGGAAGAAAAGGGACTCCAAGATGACTTAATGAGAATTAATTTTTATGTGGAAGCATGGTTGAGAACATGAGCTATAGAAATAATGATCCCTTCATTAAGATAGTTGGGGTTTTGAGCACTCAACACACCCTAAATGCCTTATCAAATTTTGTCACTTTTTGGGTACCACTTGTTTTCTTCACTGTCTGACTTGATTTCGCTATGGGAAATGGTTTACCTTTGTTTTGTATTCATGTATTTTATCACCTAGTCACTTTGTTTAAACTTGTGAAACCTCATGTCTAAAGGACCTCAACACTCGAATTAAGAATCAACTGCTAAACATTGATCCTAACACACTCAGGTTCGACGTCGGAAAGAATTCAAGTAAAGAAACCACACGAAAACAACATTCGTCGAGTGTCAAACCTGATCTACATCAGTGGAAGGCATTTCTTGTTTACGTAGGTTATTTTCATAAGGGTTTGAGAGATAGAGCATCCCCTCGGCACCAGTAAAATACGAGAAAGATAGAAGTTAACAAAGAATGTAAATAAAATCGTCGATAGTCGATGCTCGATGCGCTTTATTGGGGTCAGGGAAATACAAAAAGGTTAAAACAATCATTTTTTTCGTGACAAGCATATCGACAATCGTCGATGCCCAATGCATTTTCAGCATCGGGACTTTTTCGAGATAGTCAATCCGAGAGAACTTGGGAAGGTTAATCGTCAATTGTTGATCGTCAATCCTTGATAAGTTTTGGCATAAAAAAGATAGGATGGAGTTTTAGAATGTATATCTCAAAGAAAGTCCTGATTCCGATTAACACGAGAAAATGAAGTCACCGGTCTTGAGTGCCATGTGTCCTTTCCACGTAAGAGGGTTGTACAATCTAGTTTTGTACCGAATCATTTTTCTTGTTTCCCTCAGTCCCAGTCACGTCTCCTAGTCAGTTGTTCCATGTCATCTCCGTATGGCCAGTTGATCGACGTCATAGATTTTTCGAGAAGATATCAATGAAAATGTTTGAAGCATAATCCCAACCCCCGATCAACCAACTAAATAGAGAAATGATGGGATGTTTGCATCATAAGATACAATCAGATTTGGACACTTAATAGACCAGTTAATTCCTGACCCCACATTAGTTTCTACCTCATGCGTTGATTAGACAACAACATTTGAAATCGCCAATAGGCCATAGTACCACCCGTGCCCACACCGTCAACCCACAATGAATTTAAGTTTGAGCAGCCCTGAGATCTGGCAACCGATTTGATGAAATCACACTCATAACCCAAATTGAATGGATGATGTGACAAGTTAAGTTCATCCTGTTTAAACCTCTAGAACAGTTTTTAACAAATTCATTATGTGCATAAGTTGAATTTTGAAGCATCCGAAGGATAAAAGTGGGCATCTTGAGACTGTACTGACTCCTTGATTATCAAAACCAGGTTTAACAAGCTTCACAGGTATGTATCTGAGTCTGTCAATTCGTTGGTTATAATTTATATATGCACACCCGATTTTATTGCACAGTCTCTAAATTATGTTATAGTTGTAGGTAAGATGTCATCGAGAAAGCCAACCACCAGACACTTGTCGAGAGCACCAAATATGAAATAAGTTGAGATAGGTGAAGGTTCTTCTCCGAGGACCATGAGGTATTTAGAGTATGCTCCTAGGGTGGAGCCTATCATCAAAACAACAACAAAGAAGTATCTTGTCCAACCCTCAGCCTTTGATGATACCAAAGAAAGCACTAGATCCAAAGTAATTCTCCCACATTGGGGGGATCTATTTAATAGAATTAGCTGAGAAGAATACATGAAATATGTCCCACACAATGACTCATGAGGGCAATCGATGACCAGGTTTTCTCGAACATCCAACGGTCCTATATACCCATGGTGGCAAGTAGAACCCTATTTTTCCCCTGAATGGAGGTTCTGAAATGGATCATTGACCATATAGATGGGCATAAGTGTTTGATCAATTATGTGAATGGCGGATGTGTCAGGGTTTTCCTCCCAATAGAATTCCAGAAATACTATAATCTTAGGGACCGAGAGGATCAGATCAACATGGACTTCGTGGTGAATTTCTATGAATTCTGTGACACCAATCGGTTGATGGCCTCATGGTGGAGGGAGTACAAGAAATTCACTAACCGTAGCAACGTCTGGTATGGAACAATCAACCTGAGAGATCCATACATCTATTTGATGTCTCTCATTTGTCAGTTATATGGGGAAAAGGACTACTCCAAGTTTTTGGAAGTATGGATTCCTTTGGCATACACAATGGCAATTGTTAGGAGCATATTCAACTGGGGAGTGATAATCTCAAAACAATTAAGCATCTATGTACAATAGGCTCAAACGTCGAATAAAGGGGAGGCTCCCACTTTCTACATGGCCTCGTAACTGCTCGATATCATGTGCACAAGGAACGTATTTGTCGGTATGAATCTAAGATGGCATGTTGCAAAGCTCATAGTCAACGTCTACTTCAACATACTATGGGAGAATAGGCACAAAAAAATTTACGCACTCATCTGCAATGAATTCATCATCCAAATTCATTTTAGTATTTTTAAGAAGGAACGCCTAAGACTATCTGCGACAGCCAAGAAAATAATAACAATGGTAGGACATTGGTATTTATACGAATGCTCAACCTACATCAGGGTGTTCAAGGCCACTAGAGCACCACATCTCCTACTCGCTCATGTCCTAGACCATCTCGTTGTGGGATAAATATGTTATCAGACCATCATGCAGGGTTATAATGCCACATTGGTCAAAGACAAGAAATGAGCTTTCATACCCTACGGTTTTCATATAGGGTTCTATCTGGTGAAGGATACTACTTAAGATAAACAAGAAGGGCTAAGATAACTTGAATTCAAGTTCTCGACAAGTCGATTCTGCAAGAACGACCCTAAAGGCCTGATCCTCCAACATTCTTCACAGGTATCATCTTGTTGGCCATATTTTCATGACAAGTTTGAGAATGAAATTTTCACAGAATCCGTCCAGGACTGGGATGAGGTGGTGTAGAGGATGGCCAACCCAAACATGTCTATTTTCAAGGTCATGAGCATGGACGAACATGTGGAAACTATATAGAATTCGACTTAAGAGGCCCTTAGAGACAAGGAAGAAATCAGAGAGATAGAGACAACAAAGGCACAAAGAAGGGGGATTGCTCTTGCTTGAAGGGCATAAAGAATTATTGATCAATTGAAAAATGACCTTGATCTGATAGAAATGATGAGGATTCTCGTTGATGACCCAATATAAATCCAAGGGGAACCAAGTGGCCTAGAGTCAATGTAGCTTGAAGAAGTCACTGGGTCATAAAACCCTGAAGTGCCACCATCACAGATCAGATCACCGGGGGAAATGTCAACCCATCCCGAGATAGCGGGGACATCAGGGAGAAAAGGTGTACCAAATCTCTTGTTCTATTTGATAACCATCTATGATGATGAGGAGAGTTCATAGGTGTCCCTAGTCACCACACTGCAAATTATAAAAGAGAAAGAACCTGAGAAACCATCCACCCCAGGTCTCGATGCTCTAGTTCAGAGTCATCTGCAAATAGAGAATGAGTTGTAAAGTGCCTTAGACACTGAGCCACTTGACATATCGGGAACCCCAATGGACAACGCGAAGGATGATTTAGGAGTGGGTGAACAAGAATAAGAAATTCCACAATAGGAAATCGACATTTCAACAGTCGACCATCAAGTAATTACTGAACCTGCCCCTGATTCGTCAGTTTTGGCTGGTGACTTACCACCCGATGAGTAACAACCTGAGGTCAAGTCATCGGGACATACAAAAGAGGTGAAAGAACCAAGACTTGAACATATATACATAGTTGAGAGCCAGGGAAACACTCTAACTTGGGGAGAACAACAAATCCCCAAACCTGTTGATGAGGTTGTCGATATACAATAAATCACCTAGGACTGAAAGAGGAAATCCATCATGAAGAGAACCACTAAGAAGAGGAGGCTTACAGTGGAAAGTTCGATCCCCATCACCACAGAGGAGAAATTGATCAACACATCACATGTTAGGATGTCTTAGCTTATCGGTGCACAGATGGAGATCAAAAATGACACCGTGGATAGAGAAAGGAAAGATAAAGAGGATTTGGCCGCTACAATAAAGGATTTGGAGCATCTATTCCATTTGGTGAAAAACTATCAAGACTCCACACATGCCATGATGTTTTTGAGAAGTGAATTCCAAGATGATTACAAAAAATTCACAAGTGAATGACACCTTTTCACTATAGGGATAGCCAACTTCCAAGAAGACACTCTTATGGCACTAGAGAGCTACAAATATGTGTAAAGATGGTATGAGAAGGCCCACCAAGAAGTGGAAATAATTTATTACATCAACGCGGTTAAAAAGGGCCGAGACGTCGAAGAGCATGACATTCGAGTGCTAAGGGACACCAACATAGATCAGATAAGGAAGGCAGTCGAATACTGGGTGAAAATGGCCGAAGAACCTCAGTAGGAGATTCAAGAAAGATGGGCCTATTGTGAAAGGAGATGGATCAAGATCAATTGGGAGATGAAATACATCGGTCTCCCAGAATTTGACTCACCCGAGGATTTTCTTGACTTTCATGACATAGTCAAACAACATGTAGAACAAGACTCAACATGGACTGCATAGATAGAAAAGGTGGGAAACATGGTTTCAGGACAAGTACATCAATTCATGGAGCACCCAATCAAGGCTCGAATAGTATTACAACAGTTAAGTGTTAATATAGTCAAGTATCAGGCACGGGAAGTAGAAGTAAAGGAGATCCTTTCATCCTCGATGGACCAACATAGATTCTGGTATGCCAACACATGTGAGGAACTCTTCGTCAAATGGTCAGAGTATGAGAAGAGTCATCCACTTCAATGAAACCATTCGATGACTCTTAGAAGATACAGAGATGAAAGCACCATGTAGCGATGTTTTGTTTACTTAGATTTCACTTTTGATAGTTATTTTTAGTTAATGAATTTTTATAAATAAGAGGATTGACCTTTTAGAAAGGGTCGATGGTTTTGGAAAAGACCCTCATTTTTTGTAATTGTAAAGAATTATTTCAGAGCTACCTTAATTGATAATTCCTATTCAGGAATGGAGACAAACTTTTTCTTTTCATCAAAGGCATGTGTGATTGGATTTGAGGAGGAACTACTTCCGACTTTGTTTCATGAATGGATGTTGTAACAAGTAAGAGTTTATGAATCTATTGATAAGTTAGTTGATTCAATATTTTTATAGTTATTATCTCTAATGGTGGAAAGAAAATCGTTGTGTTAGTGTGTGATTAATGATTAGAGCTAAGGAAGCTAATTTTCTTGCCATCATTTATTTGCATGTATGTTTTCTTTCGATAATTGTATCTCAGTCAATAATTAAAACACCAACAAGTAGATGTATTAGTACTAGCCTTGTCACAGGTGTGAAAATCTTTGTTTTCACCCTTGAGCACGAGGTTTATCCCAATATCATCCTTCTCCAGTAGTTAAGATTACCCCTTTTTCAGCTAGTTTATACCAGCATGCATCTTTTAGCAGACCCACCTAATAAAAGAAAATACAAGAGAGAACGTTTAAACTGAAAGAGAAATTTTCATAAGAAGATATCTTGCCAATCACTATGTAAAGCCCATAATTATTTGGTCAGATCGACAGATCTGGAGAGCCATTCCACTATCAAACGTTGCAGAGTCTAATTGGGCCTCAGTGGAAGTTTTGGTTCCTGTTGTTGAGTTAAATGGATTTAGGACCCCTCAATAGGAGTTTTGCTAGAAGGAGGGTCTGATGAATGAATGGCTAACAATATTTCTGATATAATATTTCACACATCCTATAGATTCAAAACATCCCACATCCATGGCTATTCATTCTCAAGAAAACACACATACACTCAGTACTCCTAAAATGAGTAACTCACCTGAGAAAGAGGAAGAACATTTATTCCTTGAAATGCCTTATGCTCTTCCCCATGAGGAGTTGAACTAGTTCATAAGAATCACAAGAGATTACACCCGACAAATTTTTGGACTACCCTTATCTATGTTACTTCATCATAGGAAAAACATAAGAACACTAGTGGTCGACACCCCCGACCAGTGGTTTTTGTTCACATTAGAAGACCTAAAAGATTTCACCCTCACCGAGATTGAACATACCCTCAATATAATTCCTGAAACACCAGCTCGTAACTGCTCTGAGATCGATGATTTTGAATCTGACGAGGAAAGGTTTAACTCAGAACGCTCAGCTTTGGAGTCAAACGACATGGAGAATAACAATGATCATAATGAATAAAGGGGAAACCCACCTCAGAATAATAAACCTTGGTTTTCCAAAGATGATGCATAACCTTCCTCGACATCCATAAACGTTACTCCTTAAATTTGACCCTGAAACCTCAGGATTGCCTGAAGACCATATCAAGAAGTTCATACTCACTATTAGACTGATGAATTTCCAACATGAATACGTAGTATGTAGGATTTTCCTGTATACCTTTGAAAATTCATCATCTACATGGTATTTTAACCTACCAGTAGTGTCCATAACTAGTTGGACGAAATTTCAAAAGGATTTTTTAGAGAAATTTGCAGAAGAAACCACTACAAAAGCTTTGATGGTTGAGTTTTTCACTGCCACCATGAGTTCAAAGGAGAAGGTTAAAGACTTCAATCAATGCTTCACCACTATCCTAAACAAATTCCAACCAGAATCTAAACCCACTTAGGAGTTGCAAATAGAAGTATACTCTAATGCTCCCCTTACTTCCATTTCCATTTTGTAAAAAGGGCTTCCAAAACAACCCTAGCTGAGAATTTTGAGGAATCCAAAACAATTGATTTTCAAATGAAGGGATTTAAAGAATTTTAGGTCTCATTAGTTAATAAGGAAGCTCAACCTCCACCCAGAAGAGGACTCTTGTTGAATAGACCCCCAGGGAAACAAACAAAACAAGGTCTCGAAAAAGGAAGTGGAGACATAGAATCCCTACAATGGATGATAAAGAAGTTGTCAAATGAAATAATAGTCATGAAAATAAGTGCGGGAAGGAAACCAAGGCCAAAGGCCCTATTAACCCTTTTTTAAAAGAAATCCACCGCTCAAATAAATTGAACCTCCCCCAGCTAACTTAAACATCTACCTAGGAAATGTGGCATCCAACTCTTTCTGTATCTATCACCAAGAAAAACATTCTGAAAGAGAATTCCCACAATGGGTGCATGCCATGAATCTTATGGCCAACAAGTTCGTAGATGAAATTTCCGTTACTGAACAATCAATCAACTCAGTGATGAATATTTCTGATCGCGAAGAAGTTGACCTGCCAGAAGAAACAACCATGTAGCTATGGGACCCTAAATTGTTGATGTCCTCTGATTATCTATTTGAGGTTCAAGAACCACCCGCAGAGGTCTTGGCTGTGAAAACACGAAGTAGGGGTCAGGAGGTCTCAAACGACCTTACTATTTCCCACACTTCGAGAGGAAAACAAACATCTGATCAGCCGAAAGAATATTTTGTCTCCCAAAGAGATCCTATAAGCATCCATACATGATAATTTCCCAAGCTATACTTTAACATAGTAGAAGATTTAAAAAACTTAAAGGAAAATATATCAGTCATGGACATGTGTAGAATTCCCTAGAAAAAGGACTTTCTGCTACAAGCTTTGAAGTCAGTAGAAACTCCTATAATGAGCATTGACCAAGGAGAAAGACCATCCCTCACAGATCTAAGAAATAAGCCAACTCTAAACACTTACTCTAAAGATAAAAAAGGAAAGCCTTTTGTCCCACTGTTCCTCTTGACATTTGAAGTATTCAACATAAACCTCCATAATTGTTTGGTTGACTCAGGGGAATCCTCTAATGTTATTCCATTATCTATCTGCAAGAAATTAAATTCAATCCCTATCAAAAGTGATAAACGTGTGATACAATTAGATATAACCCAGGTGAAAGTTATGGGAGAACTCAAGGATGTCATGATCAGAATGGTGACACACCTAAAAATATTTCAAGTAACTGACATCATTTTAGTAGATATACCATAAGCTTATGGACTACTACTTAGTCGAGATTTGTATGAGAAGTTGAATATACTTTATCACAAACTGGTCTCACCTTTGATTTCCATTAGAGGGACATGAGAACATGATTAGGATTGATAGGTAAAGGTATCTAAAACATACTGTCACTGACCAAGAATCCCTCAACGAACCCTGTTCAGAAAATTTCCTCGTGCTAGGAAACTATTCATGCGACTCTGATTTCGGTAATTTCTCCCATCTCTCATATGTTTTCCCTCTTACTCAAAACTCTGAAATGAATTTCCAAGAAAATATACTGACACCAACAAAAGAAACCCTATTTTTTCAATAAATTATGTTGAAAACCATGGAACAAATAGGTAGGGAGGAGGAAATTGGTAGGAAAGGAGAAGTTGATGGTTTTTTCTCACAAGTTTGTACCTTGTAATTTGATGGATCTAATTCACTAGAAGGATTAGGATTGGGGTGTCTCCTCATTGATCCGAAAGGAAAATGAAATTTCTTGTCCTGCATAATATAATATGAAGTGTTAGTGAAAGGACTAAATAAATCCATAGACTCAAATGTTAACAAATTAAAGGTTTTCGAAGACTCTAAATCATCATTAGGAAAGTAAGGAATACTATACATTGCAACTCTACCCACCTGAGTAATTATCAAAAGAAAGTGTAGAGACTGATATAACATTTTGGAGCCTTAAACATTATTACAATCCCCAGAACAAAGAACACTCTTGTTGACTCCCTATCCACTACTGCCTCAAGGCTATTCCCTTTAGAAGACTATGAATCCTCTCAGTTCACTGTAGAGATACTCTACAAGCCATTAGTTCCCAACAATATTTCTAATTGTAAGGTCTTTGAAGGAGATGAATAGATCATAAAATTCTTAACCAATCAGGAAAATTTTAAATATCTGGATATTTATGATGAAAGTTTTCAGGAGAAATTAGTAGAAATCGATCCCCATGAACAAAGAGTTGAAATAGATCAATCGACTAACAAACCAAGGTTTCACACAATACCGAAAGGGGTAGACAATTTAGAGAACCCTTTTGACTTAAGGGAAAGATTTAAGGGTCAAAAAACACAAAGACATGGAGCTCTTGTCCAATAAATAAACTATAAACCTAGGAACCCTGGAAAACCCTAAAAATATAAATCTAGGGAAGACAATATCAAAAGAAGAGACGAAATCCTATCTCAAATTGTTCAGAGATTATCAAGATGTTTTTTCATGGTCCTACCGAGATCTAAAGACTTATGATACTCGTATCATTAAACACACAATCTCTTTAAAACCTGAAGTAAAACACTTCCAACAGAAGCTCATGAAGTACAAACCATCTCTGGAACCCCTTATGTGTCAGGAGTTAAAGAAATTAATAGAGGCCAAAGTTATCTTTCAGGTTAGACACTCTTCCTGGGTAGAAAATTTGTTTCCGATCTGGAAAAAATCTGGGGAGATCCGCCTGTGTGTGGATTTCAGAAACCTCAACAAAGCATACAAAAAGGAAAATTATCCAATCCCACCGATGGAGCAACTCTTGCAGACCATGTCTGGTTCTGAGGTTTTTTGTCTGCTGGATGGCTTTTCAGGTTATAATCAAGTTCTAGTTTTAGAGGAATACCAATTGAAAACTACCTTCTGAACCAAGTGGGGAACCTTTTATTATAAACACATGCCCTTTGGGTTAATCAATGTAGGGGAAACCTTCCAAAGGGCCATGGACGTGACTTTTCAGGGACTAATCAACAAATGTGTAGTGGTTTATTTCTACGATGTGACTGTGTATTCAAAGAATAGAGAAGATCACATCCAACACCTAACCCATATTTTCGAAAGGTGTAGGAAGTACGGTATATCTTTAAAACCTAAGAGAACTATCCGTGGTGTCGAGGAAGGGAAACTATTAGGTCGTATTATATATCAAGCATGAATTTTCATAGACCCAGAACAAATTAGGGAAATATCTCAGCTTCCATTACCCCACAACAAAAAGGCTATGCAATCCTTCTTTGGGAAAATCAATTTTGTGAGGAAGTTCACCCCCAATTTCACTGAAACTATCAAACCCTTACAAAAAATGATCCACAAAGATGCTAAATTTAAGTGGGATGATGAATGAAATGTTCTTTCAGCAATATTAAGACTGCAATATCTCAAGCTCCAATGTTGTGAAGTCCCAACTTTAGCAGATATTTTTTCCTCTATACTTTTGCCTCCGACCAATTGTTAGCTATGGTATAGTCTCAGAAGGATGATGAAAACAATGAGGCGTCAGTATCATTTATGAGCACTAATCTCCAAGGTTTTGAACTAAATTACCTTGCTATAGACAAGAAGGCTTATGTGGTGTACGAGGCAGTAAAAAATTTTAGATCTTACATCCTAAAAAGACATACCAAAGTCATTGTGCCTCATCTTGCATTCTGATCCCTATTCACTCAACAAGAAATGGGGGAAAGAAGAGGAAACTAGATGGAAGTGGTCCAAGAATTTGATCTAGATATAAAACCTGCCAAACTGGTTAAGGTATAAGGTTTATGTAAACTAGCAACTGAAGCCCAGGACCAGGTAAACGAAGACCCCAGGTGGGAGAATGAATTGGCATTATGGTGTAGTGAAGCCTTATACATCTCCCCAGGGTAGGAGTCTTGGTATGGGAAACAAACTTATCTCTTGCATCATGGGACTTTCCCAAAAAACCTAAACCCTAGGGAAAGGAGAGCTCTCAGACTAAAATCGACACAATATCACGTCATAAATTCAATGCTCTTCCACGTTAATTATGATGGAGTACTTTTAATATGTATCAAACGAGAAGATGCAAACAAGGTTCCGAAGGAGATCCAAGATGGTCCTGTAGGTGGACACTTTGTAGGGAATACCACCACTCACAAAATACTGAGAGTTGGCTATTATGGGCCTACTCTGTTCAAAGATGCTCACACATATGCTAGGAACTATAAAAATTGTCCAATGAGCATGAGGAGGGAAAATAGAGAAGTTGTCTGACTCCAACCTATGGCCCTCTCCAGTCCCTTCGAGAAATGGGGGTTAGATTTCATAGGATAAATTACACTTAGTTCTTCAAAACAACATAAATACATGATGACTGCCACAGGCTATTTCACGAAATGGGCAGAGGTCATCCCTCTGACTCATGTAAATGAAAGGGTAGTGATCCAATTCATAGAATAACAACTGATCACAAGGTTCAATGTGCCCTCCTTTCTTTTTTTTGATAATTCCACTTACTTTTCTTCCACCCTATTAACAAATTTTTCTCTAGATAAATGAATCATAATAAGATACTCTACAAACTACTATCGACAGGGGAATGGAGTGACAAAATTAACCAATAAGAACCTAGTGAGTATATTAAAGAAAACAATTGCATACAACCAGAGGAATTGGCACAGGTCATTTCATAATTCCTTATGGGATGACAGGGTAACACCCAAGGAAGCTATAAGGAATTCCCCATACGTTTTGGTATACGGACAAGAAGCCATTATCACGAACGAGATATATCTTCCATCTCTTCAACTTACTCAGGGTTCTAGAGGATAGACCTCATCGATTATTCAATAGAGAATTGATACCCTCCTCATGATAGAAGAAGAAAGGGAGAAATCAAAATCAAAGTTCATTTCTCATTAGAAGATAGTTAAAAGCTGGTTTGGCAAGCATAAGGCCAAAGAGAAGAATTTTGAAGTAGGAGACTTAGTCCTAAAATGGGACAAAGCGAATGAGCCAAAGGGAAAACATTTCAAGTTTCAGATACTATGGCTCATACATTTTCAAGTAGCTAAGAACCTTGGTACATGCATGTATCAATTGCAAAATGTGAGGAGGGAACCTAACACTTGCCCGGTGAATGGCCAAGCCCTAAAACAATATTTCTGTTAAAATAAAAATATGTGTGTGTTTTCATGAAATTTTGTTTTTAAGTAGGCTTATTGCGGAGTCCATTTTTTTTCTTGTTATAGTATTTTTTTTTCCTCTTTGAATATTGTGTTGTGCAAGGCATTGGTTGACCTTAGTTCATGCGATGTAGTGAATTTTGTTCCTGACTCATGCTTACATATAACACAAGAAGTGTCGGGAGAACTATGGTTGTTTTGAAGGAATTTTGTATCTAACCTTTGAAAATAAACAACCTTGGCAGGTGATGAAGTATTCACCTGGTGGTCTGGTAAAACCTAAAGAGAAATATGGTAAGCTGGAAAGGACCACATGTACCTCAAGACAAAGATAGAAAAATTTCACCTTAACTATCTCATTTTGTAGATAACAAACATTCTCCTCTCACACTCACTCAGGGAATTCTAGCGAAATAAAATAAATTATATCAAATGAGTGAAAAGAACCAGAGAGTATGGAGATAAATCCGTTGGGGATATCGACACCTGCTGGAAGCGGAGCAAGGTTTATGACGTCGGGGTGACTCCATTGGGGCTATAGATGTTTGCTGGCAATGGAGCAACAACATAGTAGGTGAATGATGATAACTAAAGGCCTGGTGTCAGTGAATGATTTACTCGATTCTTGTCAAAAGAGGGCATGGGTCATGGTTAAAGGAAATGAAGGTGGAATAAATTTTGAAACCCCACAGACAGACCCAGATTTACCAACTGAGGAATTTCAAACGCAAGGATAGAGGAGGTTCTGATAAAAAACCAATTAAGTTCTTAACCAACTTCTGCATCAGATGAGCTTGGGGAAGGAACAAATCTTCTTCTTTCACCCAGTGAGTTTCCATTTGTTGAGCACTCAACACACCCTAAAATCCTTATCATTTTTTTTCACTTTTTGGGTAACACTTGTTTTCTTCACTGTTTTCCTTATTCAATTGTCTAAATTCAATGCACAACCTGAGTGTTCCATCCTTCTTTCTCACAAACAAGAGTAGGGCACCCCAAGGTGACACTCTTGGGCGTATATACCCCTTCTTCATAATTTCTTCAAGTTGCATTTTCAACTGCTTCAATTCTGATGTACTCATTCTGTAATGAGTCATTGATACTGGAATTGCTCCAGGCATCAAATTTATAGAGAAATCAATGTCTCTCCTTGGGGGTAGTATGTGTACTTCCTTGAACACATCCTCAAAATATTCCAGGACTTCATAATCTTTCAAATTTGGCACCTTATCTTTAGGTGTCTCTTCCAAATGAGTCACAAATATTTGACATCCTTTCTTGTAACATTTCTTCAGCTACACTGCTGAAATTTCTCTAATGGCTACTGCCCTTGAAATTCCCTGTACCTTCCTTAGTTTCCCTTCCTCATCCAGGCAAGTAAATTCTTTGTTGTGACAATATAAGAGAGTGTGGTGTTGGTTCAACCAATCCATCCCAATTAGGAAGTCATAGGAACCTAAATGCAAGATGTTCAAATCCGCCTTAGTGTTCAGTCCATTCATGTCTATGAGGCATGACTTAACCATCACATTAATGTTTCTTCTGGCTCCTGTAGCCAGTTGCACCAACCAGGATTTCCCATGCTTGTTTCTTAGCAATTGCAAACTTTCCACCATCTTAGGGTCTATATAACTATGACTAGCTCCTAAATCAATTAAAATAGTAAGGGTTTGGTTGTTGATCATACCTTCCACTTCAATCATGTGGGACTGATACTCTGCTTCCTTGTTGTTGAGGTCTGCATAAATTCTTGGCACATCTCTTCTAATGTCCTCTACTGTCTCAGCCCATTGTACATTGTGAACAACCCTATTTTTTTCACCTTTGTGAGGAAAATATTTGAAACTATGGTCCCCTTTACAACCCTAACATTGCATAGGTGGTTGTCTTGGCCCTTGAATCCCTCTGTCAATCACTCTGGGTTATTTATGCGTTTGTTTCCCTTGTGGATTATTTATAAAGAACGGTGGATTAGCTCCTTTCTTCCTCTGATCCATCTTGAATTTCTTATTGTCTTCCCAAGCCTTTTGGAAAGATGTCTTTGCTTTCTGTTGATCATATAAGCATTTAGCTCTCCTTATGGTCTCTTCTAATGTCTTGGGATCATCATACTGTTTTTGTCACTGATGAACAATGGAAATCCACTTAAATACCTTTGAATCTTGACTGTCTCATCCTTGATGAAAGAGACATACTTCAGTAGTTCCATAAACCTTCTCTCATATTCATCTATGGTTGTACTTCCAAGCTTAAGTTCAAAGAACTCTTTGATTTTCTTGTCATAGTA
>ML804751.1:141287-159649 GCA_009831015.1 Picea engelmannii
CTGGATAGCAAATTTGGTCCCTGTCAGAAAAAAGAACGGAGAAATCAGACTGTGTTTAGATTTCCGGAACTTGAACAGGTCCTCTCTTAAAGATAATTATCCACTTCCTAAAATGGACCACGTCCTAGAAAGGGTAGTTGGGGAAAATCGGATGTCTATGATAGATGGATTTTTTGGGTACAACCAAATAGCCATGAACAAGCAAGATAGAGAAAAAACCGCTTTCACCACGCCATGGGGTACATTCATGTATGATAAAATTCCTTTTGGTTTAATGAATGCAGG
This sequence comes from Picea engelmannii, assembly GCA_009831015.1. Classification (NCBI taxonomy): domain Eukaryota; kingdom Viridiplantae; phylum Streptophyta; class Pinopsida; order Pinales; family Pinaceae; genus Picea; species Picea engelmannii. Next base: position 141,573 of record ML804751.1, read on the forward strand.
GGCTACCTTCCAGTGCGCCATGGACATCACTTTCGTTGGAGAAAGAGATAAGTTCATAGTAATCTACCTCGACAATTTAACGGTTTTTTCTAAAACCGATGAAGAACATTTGATCCATTTAAAACAGACTTTCGAAAAATGCCACAGGTATGGTCTATATTTGAACCCAAAGAAATCACATTTCACCATGCAGGAAGGTAAGCTTCTAGGGCATATCATATTTAAAGATCGAATCAAGATTGATCCTAAGAGAGTTGAAGCGATACAAACTATCAGTATTCCTAGAAACGTTAAAGAAATTCAAGCTTTCTTGGGTACAATAAATTTTTTATGAAGGTTTATACCAAATTTCGCTGAGATTGTTAAATTGATCAGAGGAATGTTGAAGAAATATAGCAGAGTAAATTGGACCACCGAGGCTAAAGCATCGTTCAAACGTATTAAAAAAGTTATCAGCGAGGCACCTGTGTTAACAAGCCCAGATTACTTGAAGGATTTCCTCATCTTCTCATTTGCTTCTCAACATACTATCGTTGCGGTGTTACTGCAAAAAGATGATGAAGGTTTTGAGTGCCCGATCGCGTTTTTTAGCAAGAGCCTTAGAGACGCCGAACTAAAATATGATATAATGGAAAAATAGGCGTACGCAATGGTGAAAGCGCTAAAGGCATTCAGAACTTACGTTCTACATTCAAAAATTATCGCGTATGTACCAACCAGTGTTGTGAAGGATATATTGGTACAGCTAGACAGCGATGGAAAATGAGGGCGCTGGCTCGCTAAGATACAGGAATTTGATCTGGAAATCAAACCTACTAAATTGATAAAGGGAAAGGGTCTGGCCAAACTTTTGGCTAAATCGAACCTTAGAGATCTTGACATCAATTGCCTATAAGGGGAAGGCAAAGACACACATTTGCAAGAGCCGGATGACCAGACATATCCAAACAAGATTGAGGAAAAATTCATGACGTCAAGCTGGTATAAAGATATAGTTTTCTATTTGTTAAACCTAAAATGTCCAGATGGACTAACACCAGCCAAATACAGAACTTTAAAACTCCATGCTGTAAAGTATTGCATCTCAGAGAATCAACTATACTAGAAGGATCCACTTGGGTTCTTACTGGTCTGTCTGGTTGATTCGAAAACTCCGCGAGTTATAGAATAATTTCATGAAGGAATCTGTGGAGGGCACCATGCATGGAGAGCCACGGCCTATAAGATCTTGAGGGCCGGGTACTATTGGCCGAAACTATTCTTGGATGTCAATGCCAAAGTACGTCCCTGTTACTCATGTCAAATATTCGTTGGTAAGAAGAAACTCCCCGCATTACCACTCATTCCAGTCAAAATCGAAGCCCCGTTTCAACAATGGGGATTAGACTTCATAGGGGAAATCAACCCCCATTCCAGTGCTCAGCATAAGTGGATACTAACAGCCACAGATTATTTTACAAAGTGGCTGGAAGCAATTCCAACTAAAAGAGCAACAGATTTGGTGGTGATTGATTTCTTGGAAGATAACATTTTGTCGAGATTCGGGTATCCCCGAAAGATTGTTACCGACAATGCCCAGGCTTTCAAATCCATGGCTATGATCGATTTTTGCCAGAAGTACAGTATTTTTCTCGGCCATTCCACTGCTTATTACCCTCAGGGAAATGGGCTGGATGAATCATCAAATAAGAGCTTGGTAAATGTGATATAGAAGGTACTGAACAAAAACAAGAGATCCTGGCATGTACATTTGAAACACGCATTATGGGCAAACCGCATCAACACTAAAATATCTATCAGCATTTCGTCGTTTCAGATGGTATATGGGACCGATGTGGTTCTGTCCATAAACTTAGCATTTCCAGTGATGAAATTATGGCAGGATCAAAACGAAGAGCCCAATCATGTGACTAGAAGAATTAACCAACTCATTGAGGTTCAACAGTTTAGAGTGGAGGTTGATGAGAAAGTACAAAAATACCAGGACGATATGAAAGCACTTTTTGACCTTAAGGCGAAGGACAGAGAGTTCCTCCTAGGTGACTTAGTGTTGAGATGGGATGCGAGAAGGGAAGAAGCCGCAAAGCATGGAAAATTTGACCACCTTTGGTATGGACCATTCAGAGTCTCGGCTCCAGAAGGAAAGAATTCCTTTCTTCTGGAAAACATTGATGGAGAGGTTTTAAGCGCCCCTGTCAACGAGCGATATCTAAAGCACTATATGACGTGACGGTGGTTGGGTAGAAAGGAAAATAAAATAAAGAATGAATAAATTGTATATATATATTTTTAAATAAATAAAACTTTATTATGAATTTTGGTACATATTTATGTTTTTGTTCGGACATTTATTTTCAATTTTTGGTTTTTTGTTCCTAAAATTTCAGCGCATTTTTCAGTCAGGTTTGTGTTTGTTTTTGCAGGTTTCCAGCCTCAAATGAGCCTAGCTTCAGGTGAAATTAACTCAAGACATAAGGTGCATATCAGTGTTGGAAATAGGGCGACATAAAACAAGTGATACATAAGATAGTTCATAATCCCCAAAGAAATTGGAAAGAGAAGACAGAGGTGAGGTTTCTTAATACTCAGATCATGAAAGGCTGTTTTTAGCAATCTAAAGTAATATTGTTCAAATTGCAATATAAAGAGTTAGATAACAGGATTATTTTTAACCTTGATCTTCAAACTAAAATTGGAATGAATATGTTAAATCCAAAACGGTCAGTCATAATTTTTGTTCCTAAAAGTATCTGAAAACCCGTCTCAAACTATTGTGACCATTTTGTATATTGAGCCATTGAATTTCTACCTTGTTTTCTGTCTATATTTGGGCCTGATTCTAGCAAGTCACTATATTCCTAAATCTTTGAATAGGAGTTAAAGTTTTTCATTTTAAACCTTGGGGATTTTGGAACAGATCTTAATAAGAAAGCCTGTCCTCACAACTACTTGATCTTCTGCTAAGCTAAGGAACGTTTATAGTGATCTTGACTTTTCTAGGTTTTTCAACAACGTCGAAAAAATCAAAGCTTGCTTGAACAGGATGTCCCTTAAAGTTTTATTCTTTCTCCCTTGTCTCCCTATGAACTAAAGGTCTTGTGAGGGTCAAAGGAAGGTTGATACCGAGTAATCAAAATAAGTTGACAGACCTCTGATAAAATATATATATATATATATATATATATATATATATTACAGATCTCAGCCCTGATATAAACTGATTGCTCCCATCTTCATGTTTTAAAGGTAAATATTAAGACAGGTGGTGAAAGGAAATTCAGAAATGATTGCCCCCACCTATTCTAATTAAGACGATGAAAGGAAATTAAGAAATGATTGCCCTCGTCTTAGTGTTTAAACACATAAATTTTTTCCGAAGTGGTGAAAAGAAATTCAGTAGAAAATGGTCAGACAACTTCATCGGGGTACTGAACAGGCTCGCTGGCAGTGAAGCAATGTCTGGGAGATCTGTAAGGCTGTTATACATAAGCATCAATCTACTCTGGTAATCAACACTCTTTGAAAACCTGATCATTTCCCCAAATTCAGATGGGACTTCCCTTTTTTAGATTATATAATATCATTCTTTTGATGCAAGCTGAGAATCATGAGACCTGTTGAGTATCCTAAGATCGTTACGACTGTCTTAAAGAGTTCCCCAAACTTAGTAGTGAGAAAGGGAAAATTGTGAAAGTGACTTCAACTATTTTTAGAAAGAGTATCTGAGTTCAAAAAATATTTTATGGGGTTGAAAGCGAAATTCCCCTCCCCTTCTATCTTTTCCTTGAATTTTCTGTTGATTTTAGCCTATGACTCCATTTACCCAATTTTGGCACCTGGTCTACTGTTCTTCCTGCCTCGCAGAGAAGCGGGATCCCTATTTGGATCCTATGTTGGAGCCACCTTTGTTTTTCACCTCGCTCAAACTTTCAAATTTTTGATACTTGAGATCTAAAACAACTTTCCTTTTCCTTCCGAAATCATAAATCTCTGAAATCTTTTCCCGTGAATGGAAATGCTTTTTCATTTTCAAAAGAAAAGATTCATTTTTCGCTAATATGTTTGCCTTTTTGTTTTATTTTTGGATATCACAAGTCGGGCGCTTTCATTTTTGATTGCTCAAGTTCCGAAGTCGCGAAACTGCGAACTCGTTTTTCAAATTTTCCACCTAAGGCATTGACTGTGGTAAAACCTTTAACACTTGATTAGGCATCGTCGGTATTTCATGCCTCAGCATTCTTCGAGGACAATTTTTTGTTCTTACATCCCCGATAGCCAAGAACATGATAGATTTTGTGAAAAACCTTGGTTGATAACTAAAGGTCAAAAAACTAACCACGGTTAAACTTGGTTCTCGGCACATCGCCGCTCGGCATTTTCTTTCATAAAGTTAAGGTATCCAAAACTCCGATTCATGAAGTTACGACATAATTATATCAAGATTAATTAATCGCCTAATCTAAGATTTCCTTCTCTTAATTCGAGCCTAATTATCGCCGCATCGCGATATCGCGACTCAGCATATCATTCTCCTAAAAATTTGTCTTCGAATTCCTGAGTCACGATATGGCAATTAAGTTAATCATATTATTAAATATCCGCCAATCACGATTACCATTGATTTCATTAAAATCGACCCTCGCAATATCGCGAGTTAAAGGGTCAAAACGCGAGAACAAAGTTCGCGATGCAATGAAAGGCGAGGAAGTTTTTTAAGTCAATAAGATTTGTAATACTTTAAAATTAAATGAAATACGTCCCGTGCTTCAAGGTTGGCACACTTCACGAGGTATTTATTTATTTACTCTCCATAACCCGAGTACCTGTCAAGCTGCCCAATATTCATGACATTAATGAGAAATTAGGGTAAATCCATGAAGAAAATAAGATCGGATTTTTTCAATAAATTTGGTTTTATGCGCGATTTGACAGACTTATGTCAAAGGTACATGATTTTCAAATATATATGAGATTTCGTTTTATTTTTTAAAAAACATTTCTTATTAACGCATAGAGCTCGCCTTTCCCCAAGGACACTCATTTCCGCATGTATACACAGGTTTACTGCAGAAGAGAAAAACAACAAGCTTCAGCTATGGCACCAAGGAGAACGGCGAAAGCAAACGTCGAGGTTGCGGCATAGGGTCAGGACAACATCTGAGATGCTTCGCCCCAGACGAGTGGCACAATATCCACCTGGTCGTCTATTTCAAACATTCTACAGTCCGAGCTGGTAAACTGTTAAAACTCCGATGACTATAACTATGATATTGTGAAAGACGACATGAACACTAAGTACAAGACAATTGTTCAGTCGGGTATGCACCTGGTTGCGACCAGACCTCAGTTGCTCCCATACTACGACATGATCTGATGGGAATTGGATCACGTCGACCTGCCTTCCAGAACTATCTTAAATGATCGACAAGCCATGATTGGAACTTTTAGGCCCAAACATATCTATTCTATGTATAAGCGCCCACCAACCTATGAACCCACATATGGCAAAGAATTCCTGGAGGACTTCAAAAAGTAGGAGTGCAAAGAATTTGACAAAGCCATGTCAGGCTTGATAAAGGATTGGGTGTCTCGTTCCTTGACATTCAGAGTGAACGACAAGGGTGTGTATTCGATTTCTTTGTTGGAGCCAAACTATATGTATGTGGCGATGATGACTTGTCGGCTTTTCGGCTGGGAGGATACCGCACATTTTTACGTCCAGTGGGTACCTCTCATATTTCGGGTAGCAGAAGGTTCCTCATTCAATTGGGAAAAAATTCTCTCCGATAGTTTGTTCAATAGGATCAAAGAGTACCAGGAGAAAAAAGCAGCCGGGAAACCATCCGGATTCTACATGTCCGCGTATATCATGGATGCAATATTCTCCCTGACGCCTTTTCCTTTAATGAATTGGGCTTGGAGTCCAACCCATGAGAAGAATGTTCACGAGTACCACAATAAGCTGTGTGAAAATAACGCAAACAAGTTTATTTATGAGATTTTTAACTGGGTGATGGTGCCCCTGCATGTCACCATTTTTGGTCTTTTGCCACCCCGCATCTCGGATAGCATTGCCGAGGATCTGAGCCATATTGCAGACTGGTACGTAGAATAAGAATTCTCTTATTTGAGAGTGTTCAGAGCTGTTGTTCCTCCTTCGGCACTACCGCTGTTCATTCCCGACAAGCTGTCCTATCGCGAAATTGCCCGACAAACAATAATCGACAGAGTGAGCAAAGAACTCAAGGCGTCATCCAAGAAGGTATGGCCATATTTCCTTATTCGGCTAAATTCATATTCATTATTAGATTCCAGGCATGCTAAGGCTGAGGCCACAGCCATAGAAGACTTGAGCTTAGTCTCTATCGAGTACAAGAAGCATGATCCTCAGGGGATCGTAAGCACCCATTTGGGAAATTGTAGATTGAAGAGGTTCAAGCATGAATGTTCACCCTCGGATGATGTTTTCCAAAGGGCGAGGTCCTATTTGGAGGTGCAATTTCGAATCAGATCCCTAGCACCCGAAGACAGGGCCTCAGTTTTAAAATTTCAAGAGCATAGGAAACAATGTCTCCCCATGGTGCTGGGAGGTTTGAGACTTTCCAAGAATAAAGAAAAAGAGGCCGAAAATTCTGAGGGACAAACCTCTAACCCCGAAAAATGTCAGGCAGGAGAGCAGGATAAGAATCCCGAAACGGGGAAAAATCCCAAAAAAGAGAAGAATCCTGAGCAGGAGAAAAATCCAGGAAAGGAAAAAAGTCCTGAGCGGGAAGAGAATCCCGAAACAGAAAAAGAGATTACTAATCCTCCGAAGGAGCATAGTCCTGAGGTGGAAATAAAAGACACAGACCCACCGAAAAATCAGAATCTGGAGGCAAGGACTAAGAACTCTGATCCCCCGAAAGAGCAAGATCCACTCAACACACCAGGGAAAACGACGAAGCAAATCGGGGCACCCATCACCTCTGTCACCCCTTTGCAGTCAACACAAGGAAACATACAAGAAGGATGGATTTTTGGTGAAGAACTGAGGCCTATAAGGGCAGAGGAACTCCCTCCTAATGAATTCTTTTTTGATAAAAAGAGGAAATCTGTAGTAAAGAGAGAATTTTACCAAGAGGGAGAGTCCACTAGTAAAAAATTCAAAGTGATGACCGATGGGATGAATAAAAAGAAGGATGAATTTTCCATGGAAATTGCAGGAATGCTAGGAGCGTATGCGACGACAAATCAATTCTCGGTCGAAATGCTAAAGAAGTAGCTCAAAGCAAAAAATCGCCCGATCAAGACTCTTGAGGCCAGGGTGGCTTCAGCAGCAGAAAGCGCTAAAAGTCAAGCAAGCGGAGAAATCGAGTTGGCCTGATTGGCCGACAAGAAAGAAATTGAATTCCTCAAGACCAAACTGGAACAAGAAAATTCTACGATCCGAGATGGTCAGGTACAATCAGGCCAACAGAGGGATACGATTACACAGCTGTAGACTCAGTTGAAGGTCGCAGAAAGCAAGGCGGTTGACATCGAGATCGTTAAATATCGAGCGACTGATATTCAGAGCAGGATATCCTCTGCTCAACAGAGCCTGCTAAACAAATTAGGAGAGATTCGAGAAGACTTCTTGTTAATACAGTGAATCTCTGAGAATCTGATTAACAAAGAAAGGAACGCAGAAGCTGCTCGGGTCGCTTTCCAAGAGGCAGTGATAGTGACCAACAACAGGTTTTTAGGGCCTCCCGGGCTTACCATTGCTGAACAAACCAGGGGTAATATCTTGTTAAAGAATTGGGAACAGGATATTACTCTAAGCAAAGATCAGGCTCAAAAAGTGGCAATATCGTTAGAAGAGGCCATCAATAACATAAATGGTGAGCAGTTGGGGATAGAAATTGGAGCTGACACAGAGGCGCTAAGGAAGATAAATATAGATCGGATTTCTCTCGACATAAAGGAGGAGAATGAGATAAGTTCAGCGGAAATCTCCAAGATGGACAGGGTAGACCCAGATCAAATCTACAAACATTTGATTCAGCCTAGTGCACAACTTGGCGCCCTTGAACTCGTTGATATACAAAGAAATGATAAGCTTCCACATGTGGCCCGAGAGTGTTATCTTGCCAAAGCCCGTTGTCAGGCCGAGCCTTCATAGCTTGTGACCTAGTGTGTGGACAAGTGTATCATGTACATTGAATCCATGTGAGGACATGCACCTAGCACTTCTTGAAGATAGAATAGGTGAAATGGAGTTATCTCGTTCCCCCCAGCTGTCAATACAAAACCTTTACAGCTTGTATTTCATTTTTTGGGACAAATGTATCATATGTATTAAATCTAAGCAAAAACAAGCACCTAGCACCTTTTTGAAAAATGGATAGGGACAGATGGAGTAATTTTGCTCTTCGGAACCGAGAGGCCAATCTTGTATAAATACATCACAAAAAGAGGAACCAAAGGGCTGGACTTTTTGGTACTAACTGTAAGAGAGTTTTGCATGAAAGGAGTTAATACAAACAATTTGAAGATTCCCGATTTTGTCATGACTGTGTTGCAAGTTTGTTTCGTCATGTTCTTTGTTTCTTTTCATTTTTCTCTACATAATTGACGTGTATCACTGTAATTTAGTATGACCACTACTATGGTGAAAGGTTTGCATCTTTTCCGTAATTGTCTCTTGTCTTTCCTCTGCACCAGCTATCAGCGGGTGTAAGACCAATTTACACTTACAAAATTTTACGTTTATTTACACTAGGTCAATTATGCTTATGTCAATTTCTTCTTCTGTGTATACGTGAGTTTTCCTCTAACAGGAACTTCACGTCACCTACAGCTAAATGTTTTCCCCCATCTCACGTTATTTTTATCAAAAACAATACAGTTACAGGAAAGGGCCTTCAATTTGCATTCTTATTTCATTTTTTTCACGCAAAGGTTTCTCTTTACTTCGTCCGAATTGAAACAGCATATAAAATCTCTCTCGTTAAATCATTTCCATATTGGTATTGTTCCTCAAATGACTGTCCCTGCAGCAACTCAGCCTAATATTCCACCCGGATTATCTAACCAAATTCATATCGCTTTAAATCTCTTTGACACAATCCTTAAAACTGCGACCACCCGAGAAGAAATAGAACGTTCATGGGCAGCCATTGAATAAAGATATTATCATTCAGGAACAGTGGGAAGCTAGGTAGCAAGAACGTAGGAACCTCCATTAAGTTTCCTATACCGAAGGTTAGTATAATCTTTTATCAACCTTTCATACTTTCGGATGCCTTGACACTGTACTTTAGAGCCTTAAGTACAGACTTAGGAACAACAAACAACAAAACCAAAAAAACCCACAAAAACAGAACCAATGGAAAAGCTAGAACAAAAACTTAGAACAAAACCCCCACCCATTACATAACTCCATGCTTTATAAATTTTTCGCGGGGCTAATTCTTGATTCTGTTGTTATTCTTTCTTCATTTTATGTCTTTATGGAATGTGATCTAACCTTCTAGATCTTTCTACTTTATTTTCCCATATGAATCATCACTCTTTTTCCTTGCTGACACAGTGGAAGTTAGATTTTCGCCACTTGGATCCAATGCTAGTGTTCTATATTGTTCCACAAAATTTTTATATGTCCGCAAAAATTGATGGTATTCAAAATGAAGGGCCCAACATGACCCAACCAAAATCCTTGAAACATCTCAAGTTGACCTTTTTTGGCTTGTTGTGGTCACCTTCAAATGAAGGGCCGAAATCTGAAATAATGACAAGGGATTGCTCACGAAAACTGCCATAGTGTGCAACCTTGTCCTGTCATTTCCTCACCAAAATCGAGGCACCCACAACAAATTTTTATGCGACATTGAATTCATGTACCATGGGCTTGGTAGCCAACATAACATTCCACTCTGTTTCAACCAAATAGTCCATATACTAAAGAATAATGTACTCTTCTTGAACTGTAGGCCTAAAATACCAGGGTGTTGTCTTCCCAGCTCTGTTAACTGCATCCATCACATCCAAGTGTTCATCCTCAGCTTAAAGTTTGGAAAATTTATTTGATTGCTCTATATAATCAACAATGTCCTGAGATTATCATTCATTTGTTTAATCCAAGTGTGTAGCTCTTTGTCATGTTTACTGTGTTGGTCCAACAAGCCAACACAGTCTGTGACCATGTCAAAGAGTCACTGACACTCCTTGTTCCAGGTATGAAGCTAGTAATTAACATTTGCACCATTTTCGACTACATGTTCAATATTATGGAGGAGATCTTCAAGTTGTTGCCTTTCCTTAAGTTGGATGGTGTAACACACTTAAACCCCAAATACTCTCTTAGGCTGATGGGGTGTAAAAATTTCTCTCTTCCTAAACCATCCCCAAACCTCTTATTGATTCTACCATCATCTTCTTCTCATCAATATCTTTCCAATTACTATAATTAGGCTCAAAACCGAGTCCTTGTTCGAAATTTACAACCTCTCAAAGTTTTCAGTATTTTACTAGCCACATTCCGCCTCATTTACATGTGGCTTACCATTACCACTAATATCTGATGTGGCTCTAATGTGTTGTTTTCCACCTAGCTCATCGAACTCTTGGAATCGACTACCCACTTCGATCGACAGTCATGATCAATGATCCTCAATTTTTCTATGGGTCCTCCCATCAGAGTTCATTCCTCTGAGCTACTATGAGAAGTCCACTCAGATGCCCTTCCCCTCAACTAATTGAATGGTCCTCTAAGTCAAAGAGGAAATTCCCTTTAGAGAGTTTAGACTCCTTACCTATTCGAGGGTTAACATCACTTTCCCAATGTTGGAACCATAGACACATGGAACCACCACGATCTACTAATTGGTGGGACACATGGCATACACATTCCTACAAAAATCTACTTTAAATATCCAATTTCACTAGACACGTGAAACAATATTCATTTGACATGTGACACTTCCCTTTTCAAAACACGTGGATTGACTTTGTGCTCATTGTCCTTCTCTCCAATAGATATAACAGTCCTGGAAGTTTAACAATCAATGGTCCCTAATATCTTCAGAGTTTCTACTTGTGTAGTGGTTAAATCCAACCCTTCCTGAAACCCCATCAAAATCCATGACTGATATTAAATCTCACCATCCCTTGATCTATGCTCCTCATTCATCCTCATAGTCCCTCCATTGTGAGTTCTCCCATGAAAGTTACTCTGAATAGCCTACCTCGAGAGACCTCCAATAATTGAATCCAAGGGTCTTGGTCTCCTGTTGAATTCTTTCATTTTCATCAATCAATGAATCAAATGTCCTCTTGAAGTCTATTCATTCGAAGTGAATTCCCTCCGGGTCACTCTGAACAATACGATTCTGATGAAATGAGGAGGTTTTTCCACTCATCTACCACCTCGACTAGATTTTCCACCATGTACCTACCATATGGAATGACACATGGTACCCTGCTGCATCAAAAACCACTCTATCAAATTACTAAATTACCATGACACATGGTGCATTCTCCACTCAACATGTGGTCCTCCCTTGTGAACTGATGTAGGATATGCATCATCACTGAGCATGTGGTTCATCCATCTATGTGTTGATACATGTACAATGTATTTTGGTGGATTGAAATCACCCCCATACGTGCTCATGTGTCTGATACATCTCACCCAATCCCCGATGGACACTCTATATTTTCCCTCAGAGTGCCTCCCATAGGTTTCTATCCACCTTGAATCTAACGACCAAGATTCACTCTCCAACTAAATCGACATCTTTGGATCTCTCTCAAAACTTCTTCTATTGGAGTGCGTCCTCTTAGGGACACTCTGAATGCTACCCCTTTGAAGAACGATCTATATTTGTTGGCCTGTATATCTAGGGATGGGATTAGAGAACCTATCCTCTAGAGTTCAAATGTACAGGGTCTACACTAAGTTCTCCCTATGAGTAATATGTCAACATGTGTCACCCTCTTACCATGCTGCCATATCCGTGCCAACATGACATCACTCTCCTTCCTTGTATCACTTGCATAGGATCTCAGTAATCAATGGTGGAGAGTTATTCTTGACCTTACTCTAATCAACAAACCATATTAGTCCCCGATCCCTTCCCCATCGGAGTACATCCACTCAGGGACACTCCGACAATGGGCTCAGAGTATTTATGTAGTAATAGATCTAAAGGCCAAGAATATATAGTTGTCATTATCTAATAGATCAATGGTCCTAGTTGATTTAGAGTGTGTCTGGCATCATTATATGCCAACGAAGGGTTAGGGTTAAATCACCAAACTAATGCAATGGTTGTGAATATTTTAGTCTCAAATCATGGTTTTTCTCCAGATTATCAATATGATTTGGACTTGGTAGATTCTAGAATTTTTCTAATTGTCTCTATAGGTTTCTCTAGGCCTTTGTAAACATCACCTTACTCAGGAAATTGCTAAGATATTTTCCTCATTTATCTGTGAAGTGTTAACAAGGCACTAGGGAGTTTCATTCAAACTTGAAGGTTTTCCATGGATTTTAAGGCTCTCTAAACTATTAAGAGATATCTCCAAGCTCAAAGGCACTCCTACCATCATCATTCTAGCTACAAATGAATCCTATTACTCGTTCACTGAGGTGGGGATCTCATTACAAAAAACTACTCACAATAAGGACCAGTTAACAACACCGAGTGTAACGACCTTCTCTAGCCTCTTATGATCAACATTATAGTTAGTAGTGATGGAACTAGCATGCATAATCATGTATTTCATGGCATAATAAACTTGCAAGCAATACGAGGGGTTTATTCCTTGAACTATATTGAAATACTTATCCATAAACGAGGGTTACTGGACAAATTTACCCATATAGTTCCATCACGATTCAAATACAAATACTTCCCAATGGAGCAATATCAAGTCCATGGCTCTAGTACAAAAATTTATAATACATTTACCAACATGTGCAATTCATTTCAATTTTAGTCACACAGAGTACAATAAATACTTATCTATTATGATTTATAGCCATCCAATTGACCGTCGGTGTTTTCCTTTCCACCCAACCGTAGGATCAAATGCATTCACTCTTAGCGCTCTGGCCACCCCCATGCCAGGCCATGATACCACTAGGGAACCTCTCTCTCTAGTTCTCAACAATTTTTTAGGGGCACTCTCCCTCACACTACTCTTGGTAGATATTCCCCACAACCACCTAGTGCAGGCCTCAATGAGGTTTCTCAGATATTCTTCAAGTATTAAGCTCACAACCTTCTCCAATCAGGTCAGGTTCTAGACTCTCCCATGAGTCTTGCTACTGCCCTTTAGTATCTCCTATCTTCTCTCTAAAATTGTGTGCTTCTCTTGCATGCATAGCATGCGAAGGTTCTTTACCTATCCTTCTATTTCCTGTCTCAAAAGTAAACTCATGGGTCAATCAAGGGAACCCATGGTGATATTTCATGTTGTCCTCTAGTTGAAAAATTCTTGTCCCTTCTGGTAGCCCTCCATACTTCAATTCATTGGGGTGGCTAGTTTTTCAACTACCAATCCTCCCTCATTAATTGATTTCCCTTGAAATTAGAGATAACATAAATGATATGAATAGGTCTTGAGGTCCTTTAGTTTAATAGGACCTCCTCTCATTCCTCTAGTGATATCATGGCCAATACTTTAAGGTTTCACCCCACAATTAGTTCTTGGAATTTACAATTAAACAATACTACATTTACAATATTTACATTCCATTGTATGGAAATCATCAATCGTGATTAATTACATATAATCGAGATTTAGAGAGGGGGGTGTTACATATGATATCCAACTAGTGTTGACCCTATCCACTAGCGAATTTGGAACAACATCCTCATGGATATTAGGTTCCATCTGTCGATTAGTAGGCCATACCTATATAATTATTTCAGAAATAACCTTGACAATATACTTATCTTGTACCCACAAAATTTTCCCAAGTGCCACAACTAAAGAAGCAGTCTGAACAACCTCTTGCAATTGTTTTGTGTGTTGTGTGAGATCTTGATCACCGCACTCAATCGTATATATTGTTTGCTCTAGTTGATTGATGGAATCCTTGATTAGATATAAAATTTGTGGTGTAGGAAGGGTGGATAGTTCCCCATTGTTAGAACAAATATCGAACTATGGTCATGAAGAAAACAACTTACCACTTGTAATAGAGAGCTTTGAGAAGCTTAGGGTACCAACACCCTCTAGGGTGGATGAGTGGGCTATGAAGTTGTGCACAACTTGGTGTTGTAATTATGGTATAAGTGTAGCAAGCACCATTGTCTATTCCAAGCAGATCTCCAGGATGACCATACATTGTTGTTGGTCCTACAACATTGGTGCCAGTTGATATTTGACAGAGGTCATTTTGTGCATTGACTAGGTATCATCCTAGGCATCCATAAACTCATGCTTCAGGTTATCCTGGTATTTCATAGGGTACTGATCCATCATACCTTGTGTCTTAGGTCCTTTCTTTGTATGTAAATGGAAGGTCATTTATGAGGTTGTGTCCAAGGTGACTTGAACCTCCAAGATATGAGGAGAAGTGGGTGCAGATGGAGCGCGAGTGCCTATTGGAAAATTTTGGTTTCATTGATGTCAAATGTAGAAATTATTGGATTTCATTGATTTCATAAGAAGGGGGAAACTGACCATTGTCAATGACGAGACACTCCTATGGAACAAGCTCCAAATCAACAGGGACTGTTGATCTATTAGAGAAATAGAAAATAAATTTGAGCCATTGCTTGGATGGAAAGGACTCTAAATGATTATGATCCAACTTAGATGGCATGTCAACACTGCATAATCCAATACACATGGAAGGAGTCAGCATCATGGACACATCATGGTGAAGTAAGTGTTAATGTTTATGCCATTATTATAGTTCTTTGCATTTCAATAGATAACAACAACATAAAGACAAGATCACTGAAAAATACACAATCACAAGAGACACAACATTTATCTTGGGAAACCCTCTAGGGGAAGAAAACCCATCAAAAATTACTTATTATAGATAGCCAATACAATGCCAAGAGATAACTCAAGCTAATACAGAATATCCTCTCCAAAAGATGTGCCACTCTCTCTCTTTCTTCTCCAACTGCAATTCCCAAACTTGTCTCTCAAATGAGCAAGTGACTTGTGTGTCTAAGTGAGGCATTGGCCTCTTTATTTATATAATACTGGAACGTGTGAAGTGTCTCTTCACTAGCCGGGCTGATTTCTCAAACTGGGTGGTTATAACCACCTTTAATATATTATGGGGCCTCTTTAATATCTTCTGGGGCCAACTTCTTACTCTTCCTATTAAAATTATCTTTTGACCAATATGAAAAAGGGGATTTGGTCCTTTATAATAACTGACATGATCAATCTGCAATGGGGATTGATCCAATGAATAATATATCAAATAATAATAAGAATACACTTTGATGTTACATTATTTTAACACCCCCCCTTAACAAGAAGGGTATTCTTCAACAACATCATGCAAGAGAGAGATATGCATCATCAACGACATCAGGAGGGCAACATCATTAATATCGTCATGGAGCACTGACTGGCATATCTATAAATCATCAGAAGTTTTCTTCATTGGCAGGCATCGTCATTCTCAAAGGAATTCAATTATCATCTGCATCAATATGGATTAGCATAAAACTAATACATCATCATCATCACAGCACGACGCTGGCTCATCATCATGATACTAGAATGGCTTTATGTCACAACTATCAAGCCAGAAGCATAGTTCTAGTCTCGTCTCATAGTCTTGCTTTACATCACAGCAATAAATATGGAAGAAAGATACTCATCCTTCTTTACATCACAACCATAAGGTTGGAAGCGAGATGCTAGGCTAGCTTTACGTCACAAGTATCTAGCTAGAAGCACAGTGCTAGCCTCATCTCATCATCTTGCTTTACGTCACAACCATAAAGTCAGAAGCAAGGTATATATCATGCTTTATGTCACAACCATCAGATCGGAAGCAGGATACTAGAATTTATTTACGTTGTATTTGTACAGCCGGAAGCATAGTACTAGTCATATCACATCATCTTGCTTTACGTCACAACCATAGGGTCAGAATCAAGGTATACATTCTGCTTTACGTCACAACCATAAGGTCGGAAGTAGGGAATATCTCATCACAAGAACTACTCCACCTTTCGAGCAAGGTCCTTTCAGACTATGCCAAGCTTATCTCAGAAGTACTCAAAGTTTACATGAGATAGGGGCTTGGTAAACACATCAACAACCTGTTCATCCATGCTAATGTACTAGAGCTTTATGGCTCATTTCTGCACCATGTCACGGATGTAATGATATTGGATCTCTATGTGCTTCGACTTATCATGAAATATAGGATTCTCTGTCATATTTATGCATCTTTGGTTGTCACATAGGATCGAGGTTGCTTCCATCTCTAGGTCAAATAGACGAGTCAACAACTTTCGAAGCCATATAACTTCGCAACTAGAAGAACACACAACAATGTATTTTTCTTCCATTGTGCTGAGAGAATTGCTGGATTGCTTCCTACTTTTCCACGAGATCATGGTTGATCCCAAACTGAAACAACATCCAGAAGTGCTTTTCCTGTCAACAATGCTTCCTACCCAATCTGAATCAGTGTATCCACTCAATGTGAAATCATGACCTCTGTCATAACTGAGACCACAATCTAATGTACCCTTAAGTTACCTCATCACATGTTTTGCAGCCACAAGGTGACCATGTCTGGGCTCTACCAGAAATTGACTCAAGGTGTTCACGGAAAAACAAATGTCTAGTCTGGTGTTCGTCAGGTACATGAGCGATCCAATAATTTGTCTTTACAAGGTGGCATCAATCAATTCTGACGAAGTGTCGACCAACAACTTCAGTTTCTCTTCCATGGGTGTATTCATGGGATTGCATTCCAACATGTTGAATCTCTTCAGAATTTCAACTACATACTTCCCTTGGTTAAGGAAGATTCTCTCTGGACTTTGCCATACCTTAAGACCTAATAAATAATGCATTAGGCCAAGGTCTTTCATTTCAAATTCTGAGGCAAGTCTCTTCTTACATTCGGTGATGATATTTTCTTCTGCAGTTAAGAATAAGTCATCCACATATAGAAATAATATCATTGGCTCATCGTTCATAACCTTGAAGTAGAGGTTAGAATATTCTTTACTCTTTGTAAAGCCTAAGCTCGTCAAGAAACTGTCTATACGTCCATATGAAGCTCTGGGAACTTGCTTCAATCTGTATAAGGCTTTCTTCAATTTAAAGACATGAGACTTCATGTCTTCAACTTCAAATCCTTGAGGTTTCTCTATATTTACTTCCTCTTCAATGACACCATTTAGAAAGGTTGTCTTTACATCCATCTGGTGTAACTTACACTTCATCTTAGCTGCAAAGGCTATGATGGTTATGATCGAAGTGTATCTAGCTACAGGAGTGAATGTCTCTTCATAGTCAATGCCTTCTTGAGAAAATCCCTGAGAGATGAATCTTGCTTTATATTTTTCAATACTTCCATCAGAAACATGTTTTATTTTGAAGAGCCATTTGGAGGATACCACATATTTACTCTTCGGTCTGGGAACTATTTCCCATACATCATTCTTGATTATGGATTGGTATTCCTCTGTCATGGAATCTACCCATTCTTTGATCTGAAAGGCTTCTTCAAAGCTGGTAGGATCCTTCTCTAGGAGGTCACACATCAAAGCCATATAACTGGAAAATGGCTTTGGTCTTTTCACCTATCTTGTGGTTCCTTGGGGAACACCATACTTCTCCCCATCTTGAATAAGCTCTCTGTCCCAAGCTAGATTTCTTTTATTGAGGATTTTCATCTGAGGTGGTTCTTGAAATTCCATTATATCATGATCTTCTGGAATTTCCTCATCAGGGTAAATTATGTCTTCCCTCACTAGTTCTGCAGCTCTGGGAACCTCCCTCTCTGTAGTTCTAGGGATTACGGGTTCATCTTCATATACTTCTTCAAGCTGGCATCTTCTTGATTTATTGAACACTACATATTCATCAAAGGTCACATCCCTGCT
>ML804752.1:0-11000 GCA_009831015.1 Picea engelmannii
TGCATAAGATGTAAAGTGGTCACATATCGTTACTAAAATGAAAATCCTGAAACATGTTCCTGATAGGATGATATAAAATCACATCAAATGATCAAAATAAATGTATCTCATCAGATGAATCATCATGAGGCATCTAGATACTAAATAATACATAATAAAATGAAAATGACAGACCATAGGAATCCAAATCATCGATTCCATCTACCCCTTTTACGAGTAAAGGGCACCACTCTTCCTCTGGAAGCAGTAGGTGGTCATGGAGGTACTAGGGATGAGCTTGGAGTGGAAGCTCCACCTGCTCCAGATGACCTATCTAAGATGGAAGGAAAATTGATTTTCCTCCTCCCAATCCCAATGGACCCAAGTCCAACTGCAAGTCTGACTCTCCATGGAGGTGGTAGCTACATTGGTTGCACATGAAGATCAATCTCCTCTTCAACCTATGTATCCACTGGAAGTGGAACATCCTCCTCCTCCTCCTCCTCCTCCCCCCCCTGCCCCTCCACCTTTGTTGTCGCCTTCTCCTCCAAATAATTTGCATGTTCCTCCTCCTCTAACCACTCGGGTGCCTCCTCCATCTCAAGCTCGTCAATATCCACCCTCCACTGAATAGTGGTGTCAATGTCATCCAATGAAATGGCCTCTATGTGAGGTTCTTTGTGAAGTTGTTTCACCCACATCCTTAGATTGTAGTAGACATATACCAAGTCATTAAGGCGTTGGGTACCTAACATGTATGAACATTGAGGGCCATAGTTGGTGATGGTAAATTGTAGTAAATTAAAATTAAAAATTAAAAAAATATATATAAACAATTTAAATTTTGATTGTTGCATTTTTGAATCGTTTAACCTGTTGCACTTCCTGGAGTGTATATTTTCAAAGACACTCCAATTGTGCTCACACCCTAAAGAACTGCAAGTTTTACTAAGCACCCAAATGGCAATGTTCTGCAACTCTATGAGCTTTCCACCATAGTGTTTCCACCAAACACCTACAATGAATAAACTGAAAGGAAGACAACAAATCATATTTCCATCAAGTAATAAATGTCAAATATAATATAAAGAAATGAATAAACAAAATTTGAAATTGAAGTTTACCTGGCATCCTTGTGGTCCTATCTTGGGCAACCATATCATAGCCCAAAATCCTGGATGTCATCCTATATATCTCATTCCATTTAGAAATATTTGAGTGTTTAGTTGGAGTCAACACCATCCTATGAACACACTAGACAATATCATCAATGACCTCACCATCAAAATTAAATCCACAAGCATAAGTGAATGCAAGGTTGAGGTAGAGCCTTGCTGCATGAATGTGATGATGCAGAGTGTTATTCCGTCGCTCATCAATCACACCCCATATCTGATCTCTCTTGGTGATTCCTTCCTCCCCCTTTTCCTCATAGTATCGGTAGATAGCTTCTTTGGCCCTATCCATGGCTTCATACAAGTATCACATTGTGGGATTCTCACCATCAACCAATCAAAGAACCTTTACCAAAGGTTCACTAATGGTACGTACCTCACCTACTCCACTCCAGAATATTTGGTCATGTCTCACAAGTTGGGTTATGTCTTGCCCATCTTGTTTGGTGCTATAGACACAAGCAACCCACTCATCAGAAAGAAACATTCTTTGTAACTCCAACATACTCTTGAGGAGTGACTGTTAGTTCAACCCATCCCTGATCAGATTGACTCACCCTTTTTAGGATATTCACAAGGCATACTACAGCTATGACTGGGGCAGTCAATAGTCGATGGGAACATACAACAACGATAGAAGACAGTAGCAGAAATAGGTAGCAAAGGTAGGTAGCAAGGAAGTTATGTAGAGGGTGGAAAGAAAGAAATGAGGTTGAAGTGTGGTGACAGCCAAAAATACGGTTGCAAGCATAACATGATTGATTAATCTATACCCTATCCTATGTTAGAAAAGCAGGATCACGGAGAAATAAAATAAAACAAATGCAAAAATAAAACACAAAAGATACATAATACAATAGAGACACAGATATATGTGGTTCACCTGGTGTGGGCTACATCCACCAGAGAAATTGTCAGGTCCTTCCCTTTATTATTATCTAGCAAATGAAGGGATACAACCTACAACAAACCCGATGTAACTTCCTCTTCTTTCTCTCACAGTCTCCTATCTAAAAATACAATATTCGCAATGATACATAGCCGCAATACATTTCCCTCATAAAAGAGGGTTGTCTTCTAGGGAAAAAAACCCTAACATAACTTCTACCATCATATCTGCGACCTTATAATGAATGGTCTAGATTTACTATGAAATTACAATATACACAAGGCAATTTTTCCATCGAGGGCTTCGCCCCTGAACCCCCGCTTGCCCCCGGACCCTGCAGAGGGGGTAACCCCCATCTGCACTCCCCCATGTGGAGGAGTGTACATCCTTCCTGGGTGTAAAGTATTCATGGGGTGTAAACATTGATGAAAACAAAGACCTCTGAATTAGGAAGATAATCAGGATCCACAACCAACAATATCCCACTTGGAGACTGATCTCAACAACTCCATCGTTGTTGTATCTATTGGACTATGAACCTTCTTGGACCTGGAAAATTTATCATCTTCACCTTCATGCTTGAAGACCAACTGAAACTGAGCAAGAACTCAGTTTCTCCCTGGTTACTCCCTTTATTAACATGTCTGCAGGATTCTGGCTAGTGTGTATCTTTTCCAACTTCAAATTCCCATCTTCTAAGATGGATCGTATGAAATGGTACTTGAGTTTTATATGCTTAGTCTTCAAATGGAAGGTTGAGTTCTTTGAAAGGATGAATGACAATCTCACTGTCACAATACAACCTGTTATTCTCTCACTTCTTTCCCAATTCCTCCATAAACCTCTGTAACCAAATCATCTCTTTACTAGCTTCTGTAGCAACAACATACTTTGCCTCTGTTGTTGAAAGTGCAACAACCTTTTGCAGTTTCAAAATCCAACTTACTGTTGTTCCACCTACAGTAAAAACATACCCTATGGTGCTCCTCTTTCTATATTTATCACCTTCCATATATGAATCAACGTATCCATGTAGAATAGTATATGAACCTCCAAAACATAATGCATGATTAACAGTACCTCTCAAATACATGAGAATCCACTTTACTGCCTCCCAATGTTCTTTACCTGGATTGTTCATATACCTGCTCACAACTCCCACTTCATGTGCAATATATGGTCTTGTGCAAACCATCGCATACATCAAGCTTTCAACTACTGATGAATAAGGGACCCTGGACATGTATTATATCTCCTCCTATGTCTTGGGACACATTTCCTTAGTTAATTTGAAATGGTTGGCCAAAGATGTACTAACTGGTTTTTCATTCTGCGCTCTAAACTTCTCCAACACCTTCTCTATGTACTCACCCCGAGACAATGTCAATTTGTGATTTTTCCTGTCTCTTGTTATTCTCATACCAAGGATTTTCTTTGTGCACCCAAATCCTTCATCACAAATTAATTATCTAATTTATTCTTAAGTGAGACGAACAAAGTTCGCTCACACAAAAATGATCCAAAATACTTGGAATATAACATAATAATCCATGTAGGAATAATGTATAAAATATGAATAGATAAGATAGTATACAATTGAGAATGAGGGCTCGTTTATATACCTATGTAGGGATGCCCTTAACCAATAGTCATGTCATTTGAGACATGTCCTTTCATTAATAATAATTATTATTTATTAATTAATTATTATGTTATGAATATCTATTTATATGTATATTTTATGTTCATAACATTGCCTACCCCTTAAAAATGTTGTGTCCTCAAAGCATACTTAATGGAAGACTTATCGCTTGCTCTAGCTTGTAATTATTGTCTCATGCTTCTTCATTATTGAGTTAGTAATTGTTGAGGATCTGAGACAATAGGATCTTCTGAGCGCCGAGCAGAACTATCAAATTGTAAAGGAGTTTGCCCATCCTAATTCGATCTTCTGCAGATTTGGGTTTTTATAGGGTTCTTGGAAAGAACTTGATACATTTCTACTACCATGATCGCTTCTCTTTTGACCCTCACTTTTAGTGGAAGTAATATTCTTTGACATAGTGGTTATTTGTTTATGTTGATACATTGATTGGCTGAAGTATCGACTTTTGTGATTAGGATGTTGATAAGGCATCCGAGCAACTGGATCGTTACTTCTTATACTTGCATCTTTTTCTTGATTAACTTTTGGAATTGAGTCTTCTTGATATCTCTGGCTTGTTTGTACCTCGACATTTGAAAACTTCTTTACATCAGCTAGATTTGCCCCCTTTTGAGTTGTAAGGTTGATTGGGTCTGTCATCGTTTCCTTATCAACTAATGATGTTTTCTAATCTAGATTTTCTTGTAAAGTCTTCTTATCATGTTTCAACTTTTAATCTGAGTTAATAAATCTTTATTATGTCATCTTGATCGTAATAGTTCTTCCTTATTTTTGGACCTATTGTCTTTTTCTCATTCTAGACTCTCCTTTCTTTCGTCCTTTAATATTTTAATTTGTTCAAGTAACCTCTGGTTAAG
The DNA here is from genome assembly GCA_009831015.1 of Picea engelmannii. Classification (NCBI taxonomy): domain Eukaryota; kingdom Viridiplantae; phylum Streptophyta; class Pinopsida; order Pinales; family Pinaceae; genus Picea; species Picea engelmannii. The sequence continues at coordinate 4,567 of ML804752.1, forward strand.
GTTCCTTAGGCAGGATATTTCTTCCTCCTTTTCAGTTGATTTCTCCTTGAGACCTTGATTTTCTTGTTCTGAATTTGTATTCCCTTGTTTCTTGTCTTTTAACTTTCTGATTTTAACTAGTAAATTTTGATTATGGTTTTTTAATCGTAATATTTCTTCATCTCGTTCTAGCAAGTCTTGGTCTATTTTTTCTCTTTCGTTTTTTAGTTCTTCATTTTGTGCAATGAGTTCCCGAATATGCTCTTTGAAGTAACGATTATCTTTCTGTGTTAACCCATTAAAATATTTTTCCTTCTCAATTTCAAATTGTAATTTTTTATTGCCCGCTTTATAATGTCCTAGTTCTCCTTCCAATATTTGTGATTGTATTTCTAAGTTAGCTTGATATCCTTCCATAATAAATAATTTTTTAAATGTTTCTTCAATTCTTTAGAAAAATAATTTTCCTTATACTCCTTTCACTTTATAAATAAATATCTTATATAAAATACCCTTTTTAATAACTTTTTCACCTTATAAGTATACCTTGATAATAAAGTATAAAAGTACTTTTCCTTTTAATATTTGTATAAAAATGATTTCCTTTTAATATTTGATTTATTTATATCTCCATAAATAATCCAATATAATCCTTCTTTATTTTTATTTATTTTTTATTTTTTTATAAAAGGGTTTATAATTTCCCTTTTTCTTCCCTTGGAATATAAAATCTTTAGACAAAAGAATATACTTAAAAAAACTCTTTTTTGAAACTTACAAACCTCCTTCCTTTCTTCTTTTTAAAATTCGACTTGAATAGGTAACTTTTTCTATGAGCTTTGGGAATACAATAATTTGTTCCTTTTTAACTTTATAAATACCTTTTTAACTTTATAAGTAGCTTTGGGATTTAAAGCAAGCTTCAAATTTTACCCTTAAGCTCTAAGACCTATGATCCCCACACTTCCTTGATCGTGATGATAACACTTCAAACTATATCGATGCCAATTTAATTAATGACCGACTAATCCACTTAATTATTGATGCATACCGATTTTATTAATGCTCCACTAATCGACTTATTTATTGATACGTATGGATATTAATTTAAAGGTGAAGGTTTAAATGTGAAGGACGAATGCGACGGTACGAAATGGTCATGCCATTACAAAATTTTTTCTTAAATTGTGATTGTGTTGATACAGTTTTAGCTACAAATAATTTATTATTCGGCGATTGTACAGACATATATGGTGGCTGAAAGAAGTAAGATGGGTCAACGATTGCGGAAGCTACAATTGTACGGCGGCTAATCGAAATAGCAGATGTGTGGTCTTCAGAATGGCGGCTAATTGTTGGCAGTACCACTGTGTACGGACGATACAAAGAGAGGCGGTATTGTTGCGAATATTTTAAAATTATGGATGTACGAACGATGATTTTACTTGACTGAATAGTATGGATTAGTTTTTAGTAACACAAAAATTGTTGTTGTATGGATTCTCGATATTCGCAACATGTACCGAATGCTTTAATTAATGCTTGGATCAAATTTTAACGTAAGCGGAATTGGTATGAGAAATACGACGGATGGCACAACGAAAGGGCAGTATCTGAACAATTGGTGGATGGTACGGATGTGTATGTGTTGTGCAAGGACCGTAGGGATAGTTCACGTTGTGTACGATGGGTGTACGACTTATTAATTGGTTGTGTAATGTATTGTGTGATAGCAATTGTATGGAATAATTCTATTGCAGTGATTGTAGAGGTGGCTGGAATGTACGACACACAAAATTGGTGGATGTAATTAATTGTACGAGAAATCTAGTTCGAGATTTTGATTTTGATTTTTTTTTTTTTAACCTTTGTTGAGCTATGGTAAAACCTACAATTCCTCCTACACTCTATCTGGATGATTCACAGTGATAATGGCAACATTTTTTTTTTTGTAATAATTTTTTTTTTACTTTTCTGATTTCTGGTTTTCTTGGAATTGCAGCAGAAAACTTCTTCAATTTTTTACTTGGCAGTGGAGTACTCTTCATCACGAATCTGTGTTATTTTCTTTGAATTTGCAGCAAATCAATAAATTAAAAAATGTAAGTGGCCAAGGGCCTGATTTGTGGTCAAAGACCAGATATGTGGCTAAAAGCCTGATTTGATCAAAGATCAAGAACAATCAAAGAAAATTTGAATGAAGTATGGTTGGCCAAAACTGGTTCATACAAGGTCTGATAAAGAGATTGGCCAAAGGCCGGGATCAGAAAAACGAAGCTCTGATACCAAATGAGACGAACAAAGTTCGCTCACACAAAAATGATCCAAAATACTTGTAATATAACATAACAATCCATGTAGGAATAATGTATAAAATATGAATAGATAAGATAGTATACAATTTAGAATGAGGGCTCGTTTATATACCCACGCAGGGATGCCTTTAACCAATAGTCATGTCATTTGAGACATGTCCTTTCATTAATATAGTTATTATTTATTGATTAATTATTATGTTATGAATATCTATTTGTATGTATATTTTATGTTCATAACATTGAGCACATTTATATCCTACATATTAGACCCTACAACAAGCATGACATCTACATACAATAGCAAGATAATATAGCTTCCATTTTCTAGCTTTTTAAAATAAACACAGTGATCAGAATGCCATCTACTATAACCTTGTTCTGTCATAAACTTGTTAAACTTCAAATACCATTACCTTGGATCTTTCTTTAGGCCATAGAATCTCTTATTCGACCTGCATACAAAATTCTCCTTCCCTTTGACCTCATACCCCTGTGGCTACTTCATATAAATCTCTTCCTCCAAATCCCCATGGAGAAAAGGTGTTTTTACATCTAACTATTCAAGATGAAAATCTTCTACTACCACAAGACTTAAAATAGTCCTAACTGAAGTCATTTAACAATAGGAGAAAATATTTCATCAAAATCTATACCTTTCTTTTGTGCAAACCCCTTTATAACAAGTCTAGCCCTGTATCGCTTTTTTCCTCCATCTTCTTCCTTCAACTTGTAAACCCATTTATTCTGCAATTTTATTTTTCCTACAGGCAACTAAACCAAGTCCCAAGTCTGGTTATTTACCAAGGAATCCATTTCCTATGTCATGCCTTGCTCCCACTTCTTTATGGTTTCTACCTGCATTGCATCTTCATAACATTCTGGTTCACCAGAATCAGTCAACAATAAATAATACAATGAAGGAGAGTATCGTTCAGGGGGTCTACTTAACCTAGTAGATCTTCTAACAACACTTGGAGGAGTTTGAGGTACCTGATGATCCTATTGTTGTAGATTATGATTTTCTAGTACCTTTGGAATTTCTTTTCTAGTGATCTCATCAAGCACTGTGTATTCTAGTTTTTCTTTTTCCTTTTTCTTCCTTGCAATTGATCTTTGTACATGACCTTCTCATTAAATATGACCTCTCTACTCCTAATGATTTTGTTAATTTCATAATCCCATAAGTGATAACCAAAATCATTAACAACGTATCCAAAAAAGGTACACTTCTTGGATTTTGCCTCAAACTTTGTTCTATTTTATTTATCAATATGGATAAATGATTCACAACCGAAATTCTTCAAAAAATAATAGTTTACCTTTTTACCTGTCCATGCCTCCTCTGGAATTCTATCATCCAAAGATCTTGAAGGTCCTATGTTTATTAATTAAACCATAGTATCTACAACATCTGCCCAGAACTGTAAGGGAAAACCAACATGCAATCTCATACTCCTTGCATGCTCCATGATTGTCCTACTCATCCTTTCTGACACACCATTTTCTTTTGGTGTTCCTGGAATTGTCTTCTCTCTACAAATCCCATGGTATGAACAATAATCATCAAACTACTTGCTACAATATTCACCTCCATTGTCTGATTTGAGTCACTTCAACATTTTTCCTGTCTCATTCTCAACCAAATCTTTCCATTTCTTAAAAGTATCAAAAACATCATATTTTTGTTGAATGCAATAAACCCAAGTTTTTCTAGTTGCATCATCAATAAAATTAACATAATAATGAGAGCCACCAAGAGATGATACATGAGTTGGTCCCCATACATCTGTATGTACAAGATCTAACCTTTCACTCTTCTTTTCTTTTCTGACTCTGAGAAATTTGACTCTCTTATGTTTTCCATAAACACAATGCTCACAGGAATCCAAATCAATTAGTTTAAGATCTGGCAACAAATTTCTTTTGTGAAGTATCTACATCCCCTTCTCACTCATGTGTCCAAGCCTATGATGCCAAAATGTTGTATCTAGTCCTATAGAAGCTAAAGAGATAGAAGAGACAGTATTATCAATACATAAATACAATGTACCTACCTTCTCTCCTTTTGCTATCACCAATTTTCCTTTGGTGACCTTCCACACCTTATCTATAAATATGGATATACCTTCACTTTCCAACTGCCCTATTGAAATTAGATTTTTCCTTGGATCTGGAACATGTCATACCTCTTTCAACAACCATTGGTTTCCATTGCTTTGCTTTATTTTTACCTTTCCCATTCCAACAATTTTTCATGGTGCATCATCACCCAAATGAACCTGTCTAAAATCACCTTGAACATAATCTAGAAAATGTTTCCTATGGGGTGTGGCATGAAATGAAGCCCCTAAATATACTACCCAAGATCAGAAATATTATCTATAGAAAGAATCAAAGCATCGTGTAACACATCACCTGTTACATTTGCTTCCTGATTTTTCTCATGTTGTCCATCTCTTTGTTTCTTTGGAGCTATGTAGTCTTTCTTCATATGTCTTTTCTTTCCACAATTCTAGCACTCTATCTTTACAAATATGGATTTAGATCTACCCTTCCTAGAATTCTCGTGGTTCCCTGAGCCCTTTCCTCTATCCTTTTGTCTTCCCATGTTCTCCATGTTTAACGCATTACCTAATGTCTCACATGTTATTTTTTGTCGCATTTCCTCACTAAGGATAACACCAACAACATCATCAAATTTTAAAGTGTTTGAACCAAAGACAGAGTTACTTACAACCATGACCAAGCCATTCCAACTATCTGGCAATGAGCACAAGATTAGAAGATCCTTGACCTCATCATCAAAGTCCACTTTTACAGAACTTAGTTGATTAGTAACCGTATTAAATTCATTTAAATGATCTACAACATACCCACCTTCTGACATCTTCATATTAAATAATATCTTCATTAGAAATACCTTATTGGACATTGAGGGCTTTTCATACATTTTAGTCAATGCATCCATCAATTCCTTCATTGTCTTTTCTTTCGAAATATTGAAAGCCATCTATGTTTCCAGGCTTAGCCGTATCGTTCCTAGTGTCTTTATGTCAAGAACCTCCCATTCTTTGTCCTTCATGGCTGTCGGCTTCTTTTCTATTCCACCAAATGGTAGGAATAGATCCTTCTAATATAAATAATCTTACATTTTCATCTTCCATAACTGGTAGTTTTGGTCAGCAAATTTATCAACCCTAAACTTTCCATCTTCTGCCATTGCTCCCACTCAAACTAGGAACTCTCTTTTCCTGCGAGTTACCTTTCGCTCTGATAACTGTTGTTAGAAAAACAAGACCACGCAACAATAAAATAAAATAAATGTGGAAATAAAACACAGAAGATACACAATACAATAGAGACACAGATATATGTGGTTCACCTAGTGTGGAATACGTCCACCAAAGAAATTGTTAGGTCCTTCCCTTTATTATTATCCAACAAATGAAGGGATACAACCTACAATGAACCTGTTGTAACTTCCTCTTCTTTCTCTCACAGTATCCTATCTTAGAATACAATATTTGCAATGATACATAGCCGCAATACATTTCCCTCATAAAAGAGTGTTTCCTTCTAGGGAAAAAAACCCTAACATAACTTCTACCGTCAGATCCGTGACTTTATAATGAATGGTCCATATTTACTATGAAATTACAATATACATTTACAAGGAAATTTTTCTTTCCGGGGCTTCGCCCCCGAACCCTCGCTTGCCCTCAGACCCCGCAGAGGGAGTAACCCCCCTCTGTAGTCCCCTGAGTGGAGGAGTGTACATTATTCTGGGGTGTAAAGTCTTCATGGGGTATAAACACGGCTGAAAACAAAGACCTCTAAATCAGGAAGATAATGAGGCTCCACAACCAACATCTTATACCACAGAGAGACATTGCTCACTAGATCATTGGGATCACTGAAGAAACTAAATTATTGGTATGCAGAGTACACGATATCAGTACATGGCTTGAGGAGACAACAAATAGGTCATTGATCAAAGAACCATGCACAGGTTCCACCAAATCGATCACTTCCTCCTCCCCTGGAGAGTCTGAGAATAGTTGATAGTGTGCACTATCAAACCCTGGGTAATTTCCCATCGCTCAATAGACATAATAGCTTTCCACCACATAGATATAG
>ML804752.1:11050-36946 GCA_009831015.1 Picea engelmannii
ATATATTGGGGTAAACACAATATGACAATACAATGTTGTTGGTCATGAATTATATATGTAATTATGCTCTCGAAGAATTGATCAATTTCTTCCAATAATTCTTTATTTATGTAGCAATACTTCCATACAGATATTGATCTGCTCAGGTCATTCTTTCATAGATACAAAGCAAGTAGTCAAGGTTTAACCATAGTTAGCTACAACAACAAGAGTAAAGGCTAAGAGCACAACAGACTTGGTGACCCACCCAAGTGTTGAAGGAACAACTAATGGGGAACCATCAATCGTACGAACCCCTATAGGCGCAAGAGCCAATAACGAACCAAAAATCAAATTCAAAACCCATAGAATGGATTTCCATAATATCCAAGCAATAACCCTTCAGGTTATATATATAGGTTGATAAGTAGTTTATCTGGTTTCATAGTGAGAAGCATCTCTTGTAGATGTAGATCCAAAGCGAGTAGCTTCACCCATAGAAAAGGCATGGGCACCACCATTTAATATCCTCCAGTCCTAGAGCTTGTTCAAGCATCAAAGTAAGGAAGGGCAGAGGCTAGGGCACCAGGAGAAATTTACTGGGTTACTAACCTTGAGCACATTGACTCGTAACCTACTGCATTTGACCCCAGTTCCAGTTGGAGTTTATATAGTCCCCTATCCAATCGATGAACTAGTTGGAATTCCAATGCCAATAGTCAAGATAGTTTAGGGCTCACCTAAAGAACCAGCTTCCTCACCCTCCTTCATCGGGTGAGCCATTCTTCCTCACCTAAATCAGTATTAATTATGAGAAACATGAACCGATTCATTCAATTTTATTTCCGGAAACCCACCCAAAGTCTAGGCCAACACTACGTCGAGTCAGACATAAATATGTGACAACATGAGTTATTTTCCAGTTAGACAATCTTGAAAATAGAAATGTGATGCCTACAACAACAAAGGCTAGAGCAACGAATAAGGAAACTAAGTAAACATATGATCCATCGACACCAATTTCATTCGAACCACCAATACTATATCCAATTGATTGTTAACACCCATTAAATAACCACAAGGTGACCCAACACCTACCATGTGGGTTGCCCAATTACGCCCCTTTTTAGCTACACCGATTATAGCTAAAAATTCACGTACATATTGAAGGTGGTTGGATAAACTAACCAGTAACTAACTAGTAATGGTTAGGCTATGCTAGTGACTATGATGAAGCGTCGCGGTAAATCCCTCTTTACATTGCAACTACAAATGATACAGATTTATGAGCGGAGCGAAATGAAAACATAGATTTATAATATTAACATAGAGACACAGTGAATAATAATAGAGATACAATAAAACTTGACTTCGATTAAATAAGAAATATTTTGAAACTATAAAATGCAGACTGAAAACAAGCTTGCTAGAATGATGGCAACTTATCTCTGAGAAGAGATGTGACGACCACGCTCATTCGCAAGAAGATGAATACTATGAGGATATCAAATAAATTTTAAAATAAACATGAATTCCAAAACCCTATACATACAAAAACCTAAGCCTAGGAGATGAAGTGTCAAAAATCATGCGGGCCCCATTGGGATAAATTGGTACATCAACTTCCCGAGGTCGTAACTTTTGCATACAATATTTTTTTTAGGCACACGATAGCCCATTGGAAAGGTATATCTGAGGACTACACATTATGCCATCAAACTCTACCTATGTCTATTATTTTACTATGGTGGGCCCTAAAAATGTTGTTTAGGGCCTCAAAACGACCCCGAAAGTTCAGGACCCGAAGACTAGGAAAAACCTGCCAAACTGAGAAACTGCCAAGATGAGCAATTTGGAATAGGTGGGTGGCCACCGATATCCATATGGATCAATCCTCCCCCATTAAGAATCATTGGTATCCATTGCATTGAGTTCCCCCATCAGATGAGGAAATTTCTACTGAATTTGGCCCCAGGTGAGCCACTTGCCTTGGTGCAGGAGTTGCCCTGCTTTGACAACCCGATAAAGTTCAATCCTCTATTGTTGAGTGCCCTTGACCTGTGTGTCCATGATCTGATCAATGGATGCATGTTCCATATAGTCATATTTGAGCTATGTTGGTGTCAATTGTTCGTTTATCTCTGAGGTGTCCAATAATGGTGGAAAATATGGTCGAAGGAGGTCCTCATTAAATACTAGATGCAATCCAAGGAAAGGGAGAATTTTGAACTCAAAAGAATTATCATGCATAGTCTTGGCGATGGTACAAGGTCCATAGAGGAGTGTACGAAGCTTCCAATGGGGACCTGAAAAGCATTCCTTCTCCAACTGCAACCAAAATTTATCTCCCACCTAAAACTTGTGTGGCACCCGGTGTTGATCATCGCGCTACTTGTACTTGGCATTGGAATTCTGTAAATATCCTGAACCTATTGGTGGATGTGCTATATCATCTCAATGAGCCGAGTGGAATTTTCATCTTTAGTTGGAGAATGGGGCGAGTCTTCCTGGGTGGAATCAATGGCTAGTGCAACATCCATGCGACCCAATGGTTGAAATCCCAACCCCACCTGAAAGGGGTTGTGGTCAATTGAGCTATGTACATATCTGTTGTAGCTATGTTGAACATAGGGAATACTCTCATCCCATGTGCAGGGGTTCCTGGAATTGTACATTTACAGGATATGCACGATCATCTGGTTGACGACCTCGGTTTGGCCATCCATCTCGGGGTATAAGGCAGTGGAATTGGTGAGATTGGTGTCCAGTAGTGACCAGAGGCTCGACCAAAATGTGTTGAGGAATTGTTTGTCCTGATATGAGATAATGGTTTTTGGGATCTCAAAATGTACCCACACTCATTCAAATAAGATCTTGGCAGTGGCCTCCGCTGTGATGCTCTTCCTGCATGTGGCCAAAATCACCATCTTGGAAAAGTGATCAACAACCACAAAAATACAGTCATTTCCCCACTTGGTAGATGGAAGGCCCGACATGTAGTCCATTGAGATGGATTCCCAGGGCCTGTAAGGAGTAGGAAGAGGAGTGTACATGCCTTGTTTCTTAGTGGCCAATTTTTCAATAGTGCAGGTCGTGCAGGACCTGATATACTTGCTGACATATTTGAAGTTTTAGCCAGTAGAAATGTCGTTGGAACACTACCATTGTCTTTTCTATGCCGAAGTGTCTTGCCACCCAACTATAGTGGGCTTCCTAAATCATCTTTGCTCGCTCTCCCGATGGAATGAAAAGATGGCCCAGATGGCACAACAACCCATCCTAAAGATGGAAATTAGTGACAGATGTGTTTACACCCAACATCTGGTAGGTGGTGACGAAGTCAGGATATTTCTCATAGAGTTGGGGCCATTCGGAGGTCTCCTGGTCACAAGAATCTAGCACCATGATGAGTGTCGTGACTGGAGGTCGGCTGAGGAAATCAGGGACCTGGTTGCTACTTCATGTCTTATACTTGATGTTGAGGTGGAGCTGCTGCAAGAATGTTGACCACTTCTGATGGCGGTCATTCTGCAATTTTCCTTGTGTCTGCATGAACTACAGTGGATTATTATCAGTGTGGATGTCTGTCTCCTTCCCGAGAATGTAATGCCTCCACTTGAGGAAATATTGCACAATGGAGTACATTTCTTTTTCATAAGTAGGTTACTTATGGACGAAATTTGATAGTGTCTCATATGATAGGCCATCAGGTGGTCATGATGTGTGAGAATTGTTCCCACAACATAGTCTGAAGCATATGTTTCGATCTCAAAGGCTTGTTCTAGGTCATGTAATGAAAGTGTTGGGGTTGAGAACAAGAGTTTTCTTCAGATGATCGAACACTTTTTGTTGGGAAAGACCCCACACAAACTTTACCTTACCACCACCCCTGGTTACTTGGCTACGGGCCCTTACAATATGGGAGAATCCCAAAATGAACTTGTGATAGAAATTATCAAGGCCTAAGAAGCTCTGAATATCAATGAGTGTGGTTGGGGCTAGCTAGTCACAGATGACCTAGATCTTGGAAAAATCCACATGCACACCATGCTCATCAATAATGTAGCCTAGGTACTGGACTATGTTCATTCTGAAGGAGAAATTTCCCAAGTTGGCATATAGCTTGTGTTGCAACAGAGTGTGCAGAACCTGCTAAATATGCAACAAGTGTTCCACCCAAGTCTTTTTGTAGATGAGGATGTCATCCAGATACACCACTACAAACGAATTGGTGAAATGTCACAAGATATCGTCCATCATCCTCATGAAATTTGTTGGAGAATTTTTCAAACCAAAGGGCATTACCATCCATTCAAAAAGACCTTCTTTTGAATTGAAGACAATCTTCCATACATTTGTTTGTTCTATTGGGACCCGATGGTAGCCAGACTTTAGATCAATATTACTAAAGTATTTTTCCCCCTTAGTTGATCAAAGATATCATCGATTCGGGGAATTGGGTACTGATTCCTAACTGTGATATTATTTAGGGACCAGTAATCAATGCAGAGTCACCAGGTCCCATCTTTCTTATGCACCATCACGATTGGGCTTCCACAAGGTGATGATTTGGGTCGGATGTGCCCCTTGTGGAGAAATTCTTGTATCTGACGCTTGATCTCCTCATTTTTTAATAGAGAGTGGCGATAGACTGTCACATTTGGTAGCGGTGCGTCGGGGTTCAGATCGATGGAATGCTTGACCTGATAGTGTAGAGGTACCCTAGTAGGTGATGAGAATATGTATTTGTATTCTTCCACAACCTTATCCACTTGCTTCTGTTGCATGGAGGGATCGGTCACGGAGGCCATGGATGTGGCTGCAACCTTTCGCTCACTTTAAGAGTGAATCACAAAGAAGACAAACTTCCTGGTATGAGATATGGCCTTACTGCATTGCTTGGAAGAGATCAAGGAAATAACACTAAGTGGGACTACCTCGGGTATCCTATACAATTTCCTGTTCAAAGTAATAATAACACTGCGAGGCTTAGACTCATATACAACATGATGTTTCCATAAAAAAGGTTGGTAGAAAATAACATCACAAAATTAAATCAAATAAACATCACACAATACCTCATCTTTGAATGTCTTGATGCCATACGACATGCGACACTGTTGGTTGACACGAAGATCACTTCCTAGGTAGAGCCATTTGATGGTGTAGGGTTGCGGGTGCAACATTGTCGAAAGGGATAGACGCTTGATGATCCTCGATGAGATGAGGTTCTTATGGCTACCAATATCAACAATGAAGTGCAACAGAGTTCCTTTCACCCACATCTGTGAATGAAAGAGGCGCTCACCTTCCTTTGTCTCAACAAGTTCACTGGGTTGGATCTTGGTGGTAGAAACAGTGGCATTGGGTTCCGCATCAATGATCCATCTCCCATTTTTTGGTTCTGACTCGAATTCTAATCCAGGTGGATATTGGTGGCCACCCACCTATTCCAACTGGCTCAAAACAGTCTTTTGGCAATTTACTATTTTTAGCAGTTTTTCGGTTCCTAAACTTCTGGGGCCATTTTGAGCACCTAAATGAAGTTTTTTTGGGATCGAGCACCTCAATGAGAGCGAAAGGCTATGATTGAGACCCCAAAATGAATCTCCTTAATGATTCCTTTCCAATGGTATATCGTGCGCTCCAAACGAAGATTGTATGCCAAAGTTACACCCCTGGGAAGTTGATACACCAAACTACCCAAAACGAGGTCCATAAAACTGTTGGTTTTTCATCTTTCGGGGTTAGGGTTTTGGATTTTATTTATGTTAAAAAGACCTTTGGAGCCTTGTTGTAACAATGATATTCTTTTGAATGTGAGTATCCATCACATCTCTTCTCAAAGATAAGTTGCCACCATTCTAACGAGTCTTTCACTATGTATTTCTATAGTTTTGTACATTTCATTCATTAATAGATATTATGTATTAATGTATCTATGTTTTTATGGTTTCATCTCTGATAAATTTTTGTTATATTATTGGATATCTAAGATATCTCTGTACATTTATTTATTATATCTCCACTCTCATTTCATGTCGAAAATAATCTGGATCAGTGCATGTCCCCGACGAGGTCCGAGTATATCAAGTTGGGTCTCGAGCTTGTATCTCTTGAGGACAATCGCTCTCACACACCCAAGAAAACCTCCATGGAAGAAGAAAATAAAAACTACAGATCAAATGATTTTATTAATATGTTGCTTGATCAATCTCTCACGCGACAGAGGGACGAAATTATGGAGATTTGTTCACACATCCTTCAACGCCTACCGATAAAAATCGGTGCATCTTCATCAAGCGACCAGTTTGGAAGCACTTATCCTTTCAAGGTACAAGTCAATTTTGATATTCCCATATTTGAAGGATAGATAGATGCAGATGCCCTAGAAAAATGGTTAAATATGTTAGAAGTTTATTTCTCTGTTCACAATTTCTCCTACAGGGAAAAGATCACCTTCGCACTCCTTAAGGCTCTCCCCCATGTCAAACATTGGTGGGAAACTTACTGGGAGAAAAGTTCCACAGAGGAGTCTGGAATACATGGGGCTAATCCCACGTGGGATTTTTTTGTGGATGCGGTCAAGGAACAATATTACCATGTTGGTAACTATGATGACTAGTACATGAGATGGACCATGTTGCGTCAAGAGAGGGGCCAAGAAGTGTCAAAGTTAACCAATACCTTCCATACCTTACGCACCAAGATGGGTATCAAATATTTTGAGCGGAATTTGGTTCTAAAATATCGTGGGAATCTACACAGATACATCCAAACTGAAATGGATTTTCTAGACATCTCATCATTGGGTGTTGCTTATCGATATGCCATTAAAATCAAGCAGAAATTTAAGTACCAGAACAAGCGAGAGTTCAGGTCTGAAAATCCGCAACAACCAAAGAATGGTAAAGATGACCCTAACAACCAGCCTTTAGAAAACCAATCCAAGCCACATGAAAAGAAGGGTAACGAGAAGATGAAGAAGGACACTGGAAAGTGGTGTGATTTCCATAAAATCCCCTGGCACAACACCGATGAATGTCGCTCAAAACAATCATTGGTGGTCAAGATCAAAGACAAGCAACCGAACCCTAATTCAGAATATGATGTAGAAAATAATGGGAAAATACAGATCATCGATGCACACCCCACTGCTACTTTGCAACCGTAAAAATTCAACCAGAAGAACCAACAGATCCTAAAGAGGGGGAGTGCCTTTTTCATTCACAGATGTGGGTGAAGGGGACCCTGTTGCATTTTATTGTTGATAAAGGAATCTAGAAGAACCTCATCTCAGCAGAGGTCGTCAAACAATTGGGATTGTCGAAAACACCACACCGGCAGCCATACAACATCGACAGGATTCGCTAAGGACAAGATCTTTGTGTCAGCCATCGGTGTCGATTGTCATATGGAATCCAATCATTCAAGGATGAGGTATTATGTGATGTTGCCCCACTGGATTTCTATGATGTTCTTTTGGTCCAACCATATATGTGGAAGCACCATGTTATTTATGAGTCTCAACCTCGTAGTTTTATTGTTACTCTAGGGGGTCATATCTACAGGATACCAGAGGTAGTTCTGACTATTGTCCCACCAAAACAGTTCCATGAGGTAGTATCTCATACTACAAAATTTATATTCTTCACAATCTATTCAAAAGGTGCACAGAAGGACACTACAACCATTGCAGTCTCAGCCCATGCACCATTTTTCTAGCAGAAGTAGGTCGAAAATATTGAAGCAAAGCACAAGGATTCCTTCTGCACAAAGTCATCTCATGTAGCCAGACTGGTTAAAAATTTCCAACCCTTCCAGCCACAGGTTCGTGACAGCCTTCAACAAACTAAGCAGTGCAACTTCCCTAGCAAGGAAAGAAGCTCATCAAGATGCAAATTCAACAAATGTTTTTCCCTCTCCCCCGGGTACTCAATGCAATGGAGACCATTTATTCCTAAGGAGGGAGAATTTCTCCAGGTGGATATCAGTTTCCACTCGCCTATTCCAACTAGATCAAAACAGTCTTATGGAAATTTACTATTTTTAGCAGTTTTTTGGTTCCTAAACTTTCGAGGCCATTTTGAGGACCTAAATGGATTCTTTTTGGGATAGAGCACCTCAATGATGGCCAAAATCTTTGATTGAACCCCAAAAATGAATCTCCTCGATGATACCTTTCCAACAAGATATCGTGTGCCCCAAATGGAGATCACATGCCAAAGTTATGCCCCCAAGAAGTAGAAATCAACAGTGTTATGTCAGGGGATCTTATGGAAGTTGCACCACTTCTCGGTATCTTTCTTCATCTTTCCATTATCCTTCTTTTCTTGTGGCTTGGACTGGTTGTCTTGAGGCTACCCATCTTTTTTATGTCCTTTGTTCTGTAGTTTGGGGCTGCCCTTGCCCTGCTTCTGCTATGAGGGGTTCCCAGACCCAAACTCTCATGTATTTTTTTTAATATTCTACTCATTTTTGACGACATATCGGTAGGTTTCACCCAAGGGTGAGATATCCAAAAACTCCATTTCTATATGGATGTATTTATGCAGACCACCACGACACTTGAGCACCATATGTCACTTAGAATATTTGATACCCAGCTTGGTGTGCAAGGTATGGAAGACATTGGTGAACTTAGGCACTGTTTGGTCTCTTTCCTTCCATAATGTGGTCCATCTTGTATACAAGTCGTCATAAATTCCAACAGGGTAGTATTGTTCCTTAATAACATCCTTGAAGGAACCCCAAGTGGTTGCAACTGCAAATAATGTGGATCCCTCTATTTCCTTTTTCTCACATAAAGTCTCCCACCAATATTTGACATGGGGGAGAGCCTTGAGGAGCAAAAATGTAATATTTTCTCTATCAGAAAAGTTGTGGACAGAAAAATACCCTTCTAGAAGGTTTAACCATTTATCTATAGCATCTGCATCTATTTGACCTTCAAATATAGGAATATCAAAATTGATATTTACCTTGAAGGGGTCAACACCTCCGCTCGAGGTAGATGTGTCACTTGTTGGCATTCGTTGAAGGATTTGTACAAATTTGTCCATCATCTCATTCCTTTATCGCTCGAGGGATTCCTCAAGCAACATTTTGAAAGGATCTCATGTCCTGACTTCTTTATTTTCTCCCACCATGGATGGTTTCTTGGGTGTGCAAGATAATTTGTCCTCGAGAGAAACAAGCTCGAGACCCAACTCTCTATACCCTATCCACATCGGGGACATCCACTAAAGAACGACAAGGAGCAGACTGCTCTGATACCACTGATCCAGATTTATGAGCAAAACAAAATGAAAAAATGGATTTATAATATTAACATAGAGACACAGTGAATAATAACATACATACAGTAAAACTTGACTTCTATTAAATAAGAAATATGCTGAAATTGTAAAATGCATACTAAAAACAAGCTTGCTAAAATGGTGGAAGCTTATCTCTGAGAAGATATGTGACGACTATGCTCATTCGTAAGAAGATGAGTACTATGAGGCTCTCAAATAATTTTCACAATAAATATAAATTCCAAAACCTTAGACATCCAAAAATCTAACCCTAGGAGATGAAGCACTAAAAGTCATGTGGACCCCATTGGGGTAAGTTGTTACATCAAATTCATGGGGTCATAAATTTTGCATACAATCTTCGGTTTAGGTGCACAGTAGCCCATTAGAAAGGTCTATTCCATTATGTCATCAAACATTGATTTCATTTACAATTTGATTGTGACGACCCCTAAAAACGTTGTTTAGGGCCTCAAAACAACCTCGAAAGTTCAAGACCCGAAAACTATGAAAAAATTGCCAAACTGAGAAACTGCCAAGATGGTCCATTTGGAATAGGTGGGTGGCCACCGATATCCATATAGATCAACAAATATTGGTCTATTCCTACCAAAGGTGGGGAGAGAATTATCATAAAAGAGATCTTTAGGGGAGGCATTGACTTCACCACCTATTGAAGTAGCGGATCCACTTATTATATATGAAGTATACCCAACAGATCTCATTCCAGGGCTATGAGAATCCCCTCCTTTTAAATATTCATATCCATATCTATACACACATCGATATGCAAAGACAAAAGCAGGAGAGGTGTCATAAATTCTATTGATCGAGTGAAAGGACTATAAGCAAAGGTGGAGACAAATAAAGAATCGGTAAAGGTCGTAAATCCCCTAGTTACACAGTCCTAGTCAAGGATCTCGCGCTGGTTGACCTTGTTGACTAATAACCCTCAATGAAGGAGGATTGGAAGAATCAATTTATTTACTTATTTGATGATCCATTCAAAGAACCAACTAATCGTGCTTACCGAATTGATGGACCAGCCCAGGTATCATAAATAAATCGAAAAAAAGGTGGCCAAAAAGGTTGAAGAGAATCTGAAATTGTTTATCAACCAAGAAGGGGCGTGGCTATGTCTATTATATTTTACCTTGTAACTCGATCAATTGAATTTTTTCTTGGAACTAGAACTTAGTCAACTCCATCTCGAGCAAGAAGGGATACTTGGCAAGATGGTTGTGAAGAAGACAACTTTGGATCAACAACTGAAGAATCTGTTACTTAGTCAAATGGATTAGGTAAATAGGCTCTAGATATCAAATGGGTTTTTCTTCGGCTTCTCTTAGGTATTTACCAAAGGGGACAAATCACAACTAGATCCTAATCGGTGAATCTATTTATGGCACAAGGTAACTTTCAACAGGTTATTATGGTTCAAAATAGGCTACTAGCTTTCAATATCGATGTGTTGTGGGTGAAACAATTGTTTATGTCTCTCCCTTCATAGTAGGTGGTATTGGTGCATCTACCAAGTGGTAAGGCTAAAATTCTAGCTTATCATTAAGAAGATCAACAACTTCAACTTCTAGTGCCTCCGTTGGATCATTCCATTTATAATTCCATATAGAATAAGCCTTTGAATTTGACCCCCTTGGATTTGAGATCAAATTTTCTATCCATGAATGGGGATATGGAGAACAAGGATATGGCCCTTAAACTGGGTATTGATATGAAGGGCATAGGTAGCATATCGAGATGTAGATCTAGTTGTTTCACCAAGGGTAGATTGATATTTAGTTTCATGTCCAGATCCATAAGCAAAGGTGAAGGTACCTAGAGAAAAGGTAAGAGAGGCAGATCTGGTTCCAGGTGCAATTTAAGTTTGAGATCAAATAGATTCTCCAATAGCACCACCCATAGTAGAATTTGCCTGAGTTGATCTAGTCCCAGTCAAAGAAGCAGTTTATTGAGTAATTTCTCCTGCAATAGTCGTTCCAACAGTTGTTTACCTAGAACCAAAGAGAAAGACGGGAAAGGCAGTCCCATAAAATCCAGTTGAAAATGAGTCATTCGAATAACCACCACAAGCATCAAGGAAAGCAACAAGGGTGGGGTGGCAAAACTTACACACCTTCCTGATTAGCTACTATACTATATTCATAATCTTGTCTTAAATAATCCAGTGCTTCTAACATTACCTATTGGTGCGCTTTAATCTAAAAGCATGGTATAATTCTACTAAGTGTACCAAGAAAGAGCTTATACAAGGCCTAGCAGGGGTAGAAGTATATACTTTATAGGAAAAAAATATTGGTTCTTGTAAGTGGTGCAATTACAATGAGTGAACTACAAAGGCTATGCAAGTACATGTTTTGGACCTTGGATTCCCATGGTATCTCTGATCCGAGTATCTCGATAAGGATTAACCATTCTAGGGACTCATATTCAGATCAACCCGGTCAATGTTGAAGCTTTACTGCCGCACCACCAAAATTGTAATCTCAATTGGGACTACAGTTATTTATGGACAGAAACCCATCGATTATACTGAACCCATCGATCATACTACTATATACACAAAAACCCACACCCTAATAATTAAATTAGGAACTACAGGTGTCCACCATTAAATTCAATCTAAGTTTCCTTATCGATGTAAAGGGTGGATCAACGGAGAACTAAGAACACAGTTCCAATACGAGCAGTTGGTTTTTCTGTCGAACCATTCATTAACTAGGACCCCGATCCCTATCACACACAACAAGTTCCCTACGAATCCAACAGATCTTAGAAGGGTGCATCATAATTTTTACCTCACTATTGTGTTAGCCTCCCTCCACCCCAGTAAGCTCGTACTATTTCTCACTCTTGCGCACGTACTCTATGTATACGATGTATACACTCTGCTCTTCCCCACTAGGATGAGGCTCCTGCCAACTGCTCGAATACACCAAGGCCTAAGACATCCACACCTCTTAATATACTTCTGGCCCACCCATCTCATATAATCAATCATTTAGGACCATATCACTAGGGGGTAACAAAGGGAACTATTCCCCCCGGTCATATTCATAGGACATATGGAAAATAAAAGGGTGAGGAGATAGCGTTTTCCACAATCATTCAAGCAATCATTTAATTTGAAGTAAAGGAATATATTGAGGTCCAACCGGTATCGGTTGTTATTCATGCTTCAAAATTACTTCACTATTTGACCTACCAAATCAGACGATTGTAATTAATAAAGGACCTAGATCACCAGTTGTGGATCACCTCGGATGCATTCGTGTATTCTAACCAATAATAATGGGTATGGGGCTCACACATCCTTCTTCTGTATAGCTATTACTATATTGGCTCATCATGAGAGAATATGGATAAATCACTATCCATTCCTATAACTAAAGCACTCCTCACCCAGTTTGTAAGGTACCACATCCATTATAATAGTCGAAAATAGAAATGTTGCAGAGAATAACAACAGAACAACACAATAGATGAAACCACATCACCAAAATAATACCTTTATTGATAGGAAACAATGTTCACTTGCCTCTTTGAGGGGGAAACCTCTAGCAGAGCAACTCTCTATTACAATAATTCTCAAGACAAAAAATTCTCATGCCCTCGACTCTTATTTATACTAAATTTATCTACAAAAAAAACAATCTAGAGGAAGATCTTCTAAAGGTGGAAGCTTCTATTAGGTCTTCTTACATTTGACTTATTCTTCCTTATTATTAGGCCTTATTAATATTGACCTTTATTACATAGAAAATATATTATTCTACCTACGTGAGGGGTTAGGAAGGTTAGTTCCCTAACATGCCCCCCCCTAGAAAAAAAACCTTTTCCTCAAGGCTTGAGATGAGGGAATTGTTGAAGAATGGTCGCTGGATCCCAGGTGGAATTTGTTGGAGTTGTATATTTCCACTATACTAACACTTCCTTGATGGTGTGTTGACGGAGATGATGCTCGCACTTTTCCAAGACTACTTGTGGTTTCAACTAGATGGAGCCTGCTTCATCCAAATCGAGAAGACTAGTTTGAGTTTGGCACTTAGTTCCAATCATCTTCTTTAAGAAGGAGACATGAAAAACAATATGGAGCTTAGAATGACTGGACAAAGATAATTGATAGGCCACCTATCCCATGTGCTTGAGAATTGTATAAGGACCATAAAATTTGGGTGCATGCTTCTAACAATGGTCATCCTTGATTGAAGTCTTGTTATAAGGTTGCAGTTGAAGAAAGACCTGGTCCCCTTCAATAAATTGACATTTTGAGCGACCTTGATCTACTTATTGCTTCATGTGATTTTGATCCATGACCAAATTCTCTTTGAGGGTATGGAGAATGGAATCTCGAACTGTAAGATTTTGGTCAACCTCCTAGACCTTCGAGACATCGGGCATGTATGAGAGAACTGAAGGTGGATTTTGTCCATATACTACTTCAAAAGGATTCATGCGAGTAGTTGTATGGTAAGAAGTGTTGTACCACCATTCATCTAGGGGTAACCATTAAGCCCATTGATTTTACATTTCAGATGCAAAACACCTCAAATATATTTCCAAACACTGGTTTACAACTTCAGTTTAACCATTAGTCTAGGGATGATAAGTGGTGCTAAGATGCAATTGGGTGTCGTGTAGCCTAACCAGCTCTTGCCAAAACTTGTTGGTGAAAGTGGGATCTTTATGAGAAACAATAGAATGAGGCATGCCATGAAGCTTGAAGATATTATCCATGAAAATTTGAGCCACAGTGAAGGCGGTAAATGGGTGTTGAAGAGCATAGAAATGTGCATACTTGGAAAGAAGATCAACTACCACCATGATGATTGACTTATTTCCCAATTTAGGTAAGCCAACAATAAAATCCATAGAGAAATCCCTCCAAATAGTGGGTGGAATCGAAAATAGTTGTAGTGTGTCAGGGGCTTTGATTGTTTCTCCCTTGTTTCATTGAAAACATCACATTCCGCCACAAAAGTGTGAACATCTTGTTTCATATCATCCAAGAAAAAAGAATGTTTGACCCTGTCATAGGTTTTGGTAAACCCTGAGTGCCCAGATGTAGGTGTAGCATGAAGCTTAGAAAGCATCGTGGGTTTAAGTTGTGACTGTTTACTTAAATACATACGGCCTTTGTAGTGAAGCTCATCATTGTGCCAAGAGTACCTTGGGGAAACTAGAGAATAGGCTTGCAATTGTTGGATCAGACACAAAATTTTGGGATCTTGCAGCCATTCCTGACGAACAGCTTGGAGCCAATCTGGTACAATGAAGGAGAGGGAAAAAATGGATCCTTCATATTCATATTTTCTTGAAAGAGCATCAACAACCACATTATCTTTGCCTTTATTGTAAACGATCTCATAATCATATCCAAATAGCTTAGTCACCCATTTATGTTGTTGTGGAGAGGAAAGATGTTGCTCCAAAAAATACTTGAGGCTTTGATGATCTGTCTTAATTTGGAAGAGTTGCCCCAATAGATAAGGGTGTCATAGATCCACTGCATGAAAAATATCCAACATTTCCTTTTCATATATTAATTGGCCCAAATGTTGCTATAACATTTGTTTGTTGGTAAAGTTCAAAGGTTGGACATCTTGCATAATGACTGCTCCAATTCCTCTCTCGGAAGCATCACATTCCAAGACAAATATCTTTGTGAAGTCAGGAAGGGCTAGGACGGGCATGGTGCACATAGTTGCCTTCAAGGCTTGAAAGGATTGCTCAGTTGTTGGAGTCCAAATGAAACAATTCCTTTTAAAGAGAGAAATGAGAGATGGCACAATCTTTCCATAATTCTTAACAAACTTGCGATAATATCCTTTTAAATCCATAAAACCATGCAATATTTTGAGAGTCTTAAGGAGAGGCCAATCCTGCATAGCATCAATCTTCTTAAGATCCACCCTGACGCCTATCTTGCCAACAATATGACCCAAGTACTCGACTTTTTAGGCTCCAAAATCACATTTAGATTGTTTGAGGAAAAGTTGGTGTTGAGAGAATAGATGAAGAACTCGATCCACATGAGCAAGATGGGTTGTCCAGGTTTTACTATAGATGAGAATATCATCAAATAAAACTAATACAAAATGAAGGAGAAAAGGACGAAAGACATTATTCATGAGGATTTGGAAAGTGGAGGGAGCATTAAAAAAGCCAAAGGGCATAACCAAGAACTCATAGTGGCCCTCATGAGTTCAAAATGCAGTCTTAGGTATTTCTACCTCTTCCATACGTATCTGGTGGTAGCCAGAACAAAGATTAAGTTTAGTAAAGAAATGGGCACCACTTAATTCATCCAATAGATCATTAATGAAGGGAATGAGAAATTTATCTTTGATGGTGAGTTTGTTGAGGACACAGATGTTAGGACACATGTGCCAAGAGACTTATTTCTTAAGTACCATGACCATGGGATAATAATAGGTGTTAGTACTAGGATGGATAACACTTGCGATGAGAAATTCTTAAAAAAAATTCTCAATTTCATTTTTTCTGGAAAAAGGGATGACAATAGGGATGAACATTGGGAGGAAGGTTGTCGGGGACAAGGGGACTGGAATGATCATGAACACCACATGAAGAAGGAATTCCTTGGGGAGTGGGAAAACAACTTGATGTTTGGAGAGGATGGATTGGAGGTCAGGAGGCACAGAGGGTGTCTCAGTGGCATGAATGGAATGGAGTTGTGAAATAATTTTGGAATGACCTTTTTTGAGGATTTTCCCATGCGATGGGAACTGATGATCTAAGGGGAACCTTTTTTGATTCCTTGGAACTTATACTCTTGGCCCTCGTGGGTGGATTACATGGTTAATTCCTTAAAATTCATGAGAATGGGGCCCAGAGTCCTTAACCATTCGACACCCAGCACAATGTCACAACCACCCATGTTAATAGAAAACATATGAGATTTCATGCGGTACTGACCAATTTGGAGACATGCATTTTCACAACTCCCCCCATATTTCATGGACCCACCATTGGCAATCATGAATTGAAATTTGTTGATTGCTCAAATATAGAAATTAGTTTGTTGGGAAATGAAATGATGAATAAAATTATGGGTGTTGCCACTGTCAACAGGGATGATGACCTTTCGATGCTTAATGTAAGAAATTAGCTTGAGGCTTTGGGGAGCAGAGAAGCTAATGAGAGAATTCATGGAAATGATTGGTTCAACTTCTAGGGGGTCTGAGGGTGGATTTAGGTCAATGAGTTCAAGTGACTCGGCCACAGGGGGAGCCTTGGCCTCTTCTTTAGAAACATCCTCAGAGATTGCCATAAAAATATTTTATTCCTTACACTTGTGCCCAGGAAAATATTTGTCATCACAATTATAACGCAAGCCCTTGAGTTGGAATTCATCCATTTCTTCCCAAGTCAATTTCTGGATATTTAATGGAGTGAAAGGAGGAGTGGGAGTGAGTGGTTTAGAGTGAAGAAAAAATGAAGGTTTTTTGGTTTGAGAAGAGACAACATGTTGTTCTTCCTTATCTCTTTTAGTAGCTTCCACCCAACTCTAGGGGCGAGACATGAGGACGTGGGCACATATATCATCCTTGAGTCCACTGATAAATCATTCTTGGAAAAAAGCATGAGACATGCCCTCCATGCGGAAATCCAATTGCTCAAAAGTAGTTATAAAGTCTTCCACTGTGCCATATTGTTTCAACTTTGTCAAATGACCTAAATGGTGGGTTTGAGTGACAAAGTGTTCATAAAGCTCTGCAACAAATTGTGTCCAAGCCACATACCCTTGGCATACATTTTTTCTCCATTTCCAATGTTCTTGATCTAGATGGAGAACACCATACCGAAGTTTGGCCAACTCATCTATAATATCGTACAAAGAGAAATAGTGTTCCAATTGAGTTACCCGACCAGTGGGATCAGAGCCATCAAATTTGTTCACGTCCACTCATGGAAGGAGTAGGTCACGCTGAAAGTGATGGGGATGAAAATTATGGGAATTGGAGGAAGTTTCATCTTCAGGGTGCAAAGGTGGGTCAAAGCAGGTAAGGTCTCTAGTAATATTCGGATTGGCGTAGATCTAGCCAGCGAAGGATTCAAGCTGGGTAGAGAGGTCTTGTTTCAAGGTTTCCATTTTCGCACCTATGGTGGAATTCATTTTGTTATTGATGGTGGTAATATTGGCACTGAGTTGTTGTACTTCCTTCTAGGCCTCTACGAAATCAAATGACAAGTTATTGTGGTGGGCTTCAAGGTCTTGGCTATGGGTGTGGGTCGTGATGAAGGGGGGAACTAGAAAGGTGTGGGTGGGACAACATAAAAAAATGGGTTATGAGTGAAGGGTATCACGACGATCAGGGCGATGAGGGGAATCCAATGGGGTAAGCACCAAATAAGGGGGCCAAAAGTGGGTCAGGTTCACAGAAAAAAAAAATAAAAAAATTTGATGAAAAATGATGGGTATGACTGCGATCAAGGAAAAGAGAGGAATCCAATGGGATAGGCATAAAATAATGGTGCAGGCAGGAACCAATTTTTTTTTTAACTCTTGCGGAGTTATACTCCAATCTAAAGAATACATAGTGTTGAAATGCCCAAATTCTTAACAAGAAAAAACGTGTAGTAATTTTGCAATCAGAATGTAGGAGGCAAAGTTGCATGGCAATAGATCTTGAATATTATTCTTTTGTTTCCATCCCAAGGATTAGGGTATTCAGGGTTTCTATAGACAAGGGTTTTCCCTATGTTATAGCTCTCTGATATACGTGCAGGGTCCAACAGTAGTACTCAGCCCCATATCTCAAGGAACCAACTAAGGAGGCTAGACTGTGCCCTTAGCCGTACTACCCAAATACCCAAGTACTAGAGAGTATCTTCTCGATTGTTGTTCTCGGTGGAACTATAGCAGTCAAGCGGCCAATTGGTTTATCTACGGAGGGCTTCAGGATATCTAGGTCGATTTTTATACAGGTTTTTTCTGATGCGCTACCACTCGAAGGGGTACCAACAGGGGTTACAAGGGTGGCCAACAATGTGCACTTAAGTACCATTTGTGGTTTTTGCATGTATGCTTCCCCGACAACAAATTTATGCATTGAATGAAATATCTTTGTAGCTTTAAGACACCAGAATATGTCTCTAACCTAGAAAAAAATAACCCACAATTTTCTGCCAAGGAAAGTACTGTGATACCACTTGTAAGGTACCAGATCTTTTGTAATATCTGAAAACAAAAATATTGCAGAGAATAACAACAGAACAACACAATAGATGAAACCACAACACCAAAATAATACCTTTATTGATAGGAAACAATGTTCACTTGCCTCTTTGAGGGGGTAACCTCCAACAGAGCATCGCTCTACTACAATAATTATCAAGACAAAAAATTTGCATGCCCTTGACTCTTATTTATACTAAATCTATCTACCAAAAGAACAATCTAGAGGAAGATCTTCTAGAAGCGGAAGCTTCTATTATGTCTTCTTACATTTGACTTATTATTCCTTATTACTAGGCCTTATTAATATTGGCCTTTATTACATGGACAATATATTATTCTACCTACGTGAGGGGTTAGGGAGGTTAGGTCCCTAATATGGTTTGTAGCTCCTCCATCACTTGGACATACACCATGTACGATGCCCATTCCTCAGATCTCATTGTTCGAAGTGCAGGATCTACTTCACTGTGGGGTGCCACCTTTAGTCGTTCACCCACTAACTGAGTTATGGTATGAGTAACCAGGGTATGCACCCACCTCACTGATCCATGTCCATTGGGATTGCTGCATGTTCCATCCAAGAGCTAATTCCCATGCCCATAGAGGCCTACACAATATACCACCTAAATTATACCTATCCAAATACCCATTTGGTAGGTATACAAAAATGACAGAAACACCACCTATGAGTCACCATTCGAATACCAGTGTTCGGACCAACTCCATCTTTCTTTCATCTAATCCCATGTAAATTTTATCCACCATCAATCTACCCTATTGAAGCATCCATTAAATATCCTTTATCCCTAGATCTAATTGATCGAGATCACAACCTATTTTAGAGGCAAAGGCTTCTTCAGTTGGCACCTATTAAAGTACCAATGGATTCAGTTCCAATTGAAGCAAGCATTGAAGCAACACCCATTTGTTAATTTTATTCATAAGCTATTGACCTGGTTCCAACTTCATCCCTTCCATTTCGAAAGTCTTTGCCTTATTTATCTGGCGTTCCTTCCTTTTAAAGAGCCTGCAGCGAAAAAAAACAACATCTCCCCTAGATCTAAATCCATAGCAAGCGGTCCCATGGGTGTTTGTAGTTCCAAGTGCAGTTCCATATCCAACGAAAAATGAGAACAAAAAGTAAAGGATCAAGGTATAGGGGTACAAGTAGTGAAGTTTAGATAACATGTTCAAAAGCGGGACCGAGATCAAGATCCAACAATTGGAGACTGAGTTTACCCAATGCCTTTTTATTAACTTGAATCAGTTGATCTTGGTCCATTCAATCACATTGGGTTTGAACTAGGAAAAACTTCAGACCCTCCAACTACATAAGTAGATCAAGTTGCCTAGTTTGAACTAGTGGATCTCGCAGAGGCAAAAGAATTGGTTTCACCCATTGATTTAGTTGGAGATCCAATTGTTCTAGATCTTGATATGGAATCACTTTGGCGGGCACCTAAAACTGGACATGAGTTTCTCCCAAATTAGTAGAGGTAGAGAGAAGCTTGGAAGGAGACGATTTCTGATCAACAATGCTTGGGAACGAGTGATTTTTGTTTTAAGAGTGGAGAACCTGATCACGATCGGGTAGTTTTTTACTCTCTTTTGGCAAGAACTTTTTTAGCTATTGTGAACATTTACCCCTATGTGAACTAAACCAAACCTATTGAAATATGGATTATAATATCTTGTTTCAAATCTTTTGGGTTTCTCTATCCTCCTAAGCCAACCAAAAATTGATCATTTAAACGAGATTTTCTTCTTCTGAATTGGGCATGTGCCTTTTCTCTGATCTCGCAAGATTCATTTATTTTCCATGTAATCCTAGATAATTAATCAACCTTGTAGTCTACATATATAATCTCAGCTTCAATGGTTCAAGAATCAATGAAATTCATCCTCATTATCCCACGACATATTTGGCATCTCAAATGAGGTCTTATTATGTATATCATAGTCAAAATGAATAGTTCGACGGTGAAGTTTTTCAAATGAGTGAATGGGAGCAAGTCAGGGAGAGTTCTAAATAGAGTTAGTAGTATCCTTTTCTTTCAGGTTGAGAGTGGTTTTCTACAAAAGGCAAGTGGCACTCTTGATATAGGACTGTACAGACCATCGGGTCCTCTACCATAAGTGTTCAACAAGTTCAATGTCATTTCAAGTGTCATATCGGAATGCAACTTTAGGATAGTCGATCATTGATAGGAAGAAGTGTTTTCTAAAAATGAAACATAGAGAGAGATAGACCTAAGTGATCCGTGGATAGTAGATTTCCACGAAACCATATTCAAGTGTATATATGTGGGTCAACGACCGAGTAAATGGAGAACTACAAAACCAATTCAATCATCATAGGTGTTGCGAATTTAACTTTAAATACTCCTGTGCCTCCACAAACGAATAGGAAGCAGGAAGGATAGGAAGAGAATGGAACCAACAAACTAAATGAATCCCTGAACTAAAGATTCCCTCCCTATTTCCTTTGCAAATATTTCTAGTCTTATGACTATGAAGGAGAAACCAGGCCCATATATATTCGGTTACGCTCTCACATTCACATTATTCGGCAACTAAGAAGAAACTTGAAATGATAACGGCCAGTGAGAAACATCAACGAAGAATCATGCCTTACAAAGCTGCTCTCTCTTGTCAATCATCCATCTCCTTCTCCTCGATACTTGGGTTAATCATCTATCACTTTCTCCTTGATAAATAATCCGGATTTTATGAGCAAAATGAAATGAATACAGATTATTAATAGGTGATTAACACAAAATAATAGAGATATAGTAAAACTGGTTTTCTATTCAATAACGAAATAAGTTGAAACTGTAAAATGCAACGGAAACAAGCTTGCTGGAATGGTGGCGGCTTATCTCTGAGAAGAGATGTGACAGCAGCGCGCATTCGCCAGAAGAAGGTTACAATAAGGCTCTGAAGGCCTTTTTACAATAAGAAAGAATTCCAAAAAACCCTAGACATCCAAAAACCTAACCCTAGGAGATGAAATGCCAAAAGTCATGTGGGCCCCGTTTGGGTAAGCTAGTACATCAACTTCCCGGGGTCGTAACTTTTGCATACGATCTCCGTTTTAGGCGTGTGATAGCTCGTTGGAAAGGTATCATTGATGAGATTAATTTTTGGGGATCAATCATGCCTTTGGATATCATTGAGGAGATATATACCGAAAAACCTTCATTTAGGCCCTCAAAATGGCCCCGGAAATAAAAACTGCTAAAAATAGTAAATTGCCAAAAATGTCAGAAAACTGTTTTGAGCCAGTTGGAAAAGGTGGGTGGCCACCGATATCCATCTGGATCAATCCTCCCTCCTTAGGAAGAAATGGTCTCCATTGCGTTGAGGTCCCCCATTAGATGAGGAAATTTCTGCTGAATTTGGCCCCGGGTGAGCCACTTGCCTTGGTGCAGGAGATGCCCTGCTTTGACGACTCGATAAAGATGGATCCTTTGTTGTCGAGTGCCCTTGATCTGTCTGTCCACAATATAATCATTGGATGTTTGTTCTATGTAGTCGGTCTTAAGCTCTGTTTGTGTCAGTTGTTCTATTACTTCTGAGGTGTCCAATAATGGTGGGAAATAAGGGCGAAGGAGATCCACGTTGAACACTGGGTGCAGGCCAAGGAAAGGAGGAATGTTGAACTCAAAAGAATTATCCCCCATGACCTTGGTGATAGTGTATGGCCCATAAAAGAGTGGGAAAAGTTTCTAATGGGGTCCTATAAGGCGTTCTTTCTGCAAGTGCAATCAAACTTTGTCGCCCACCTGAAACTTATGCGGCACCCAATGTTGATCATGGCATTGTTTGTACTAGTCATTGGACTTCTGTAGGATATCATGAACCTGTTGGTGGATGTGATGGATCTTCTCAATGAATCGGGTGGCTTTGTCAGCTTCAGTTGGAGCAGGAGATGAGTCAGTCGAGGTGACCGCAAGGGGAAGTGCAACATCTATGGGACCCAATGGTTGGAATCCCAACCCCACTTGAAAGGGGTTGTGGCTGGTTGAGCTATGCAAGGATCATTTGTAGCTATGTTGGACATAAGGAAGGCTCTCATCCCATGTGTGAGGGTTCTTTGAATTATACATGCGAAGGATATGCACAATCATTCGATTTACAACCTCTGTTTGGCCATCTGTCTGGGGGTGGAAGGTCGTGGATTTGGTGAGCTTGGTGTCCAGTAGTGACCAGAGGCTCGACTAGAATGTGTTGAGAAATTGAATATCCCGATATGAGACAATGGTTTGTGGGATTCCAAAATTTACCCAGAATCGTTCAAAGAAGAGCTTGGCAGTGGCCTCTACTGTGATGCTCTTCTTGCAGGCAACCAGAATCGTCATCTTAGAAAAGCGATCAACAACCACAAAAACACAGTCATTTCCCTGCTTGGTGGATGGGAGGCCCGACATGTAGTCCATTGAGATGGATTCCCATGGCCTGTCAGGAGTAGGAAGAGGGGTGTACAAGCCCCGTTTCTTAGTGGTCGGTTTAGCAATAATGCAGGCAGTGCAAGACCTGATATACTTGCCGACCTCCTGTCAAAGTTTCGACCAGTAGAAATGTTTCTGTAGCATCGCCATTGTCTTTTCGACGCCGAAGTGTCCTGCCACCCGACTGTAGTGGGATTTCTAGATTAGGTTCGCTCGCTCACTTGATGGAACACAGATATGGCCCAAACGACACAACAACCCATCCTGAAGATGGAAATTATCGACAATTGCATTTGCACCCAACATTTTGTAGGTGGTGGCGAAGTCAGGGTCTGTCTCATAGAGTTGGGGCCATCGAGATGTCTCATGGCCACAAGATTCTAGAACCGTGGTGAGTGTCGCAACTGGCGGTCTGCTGAGGCAATCAACGATGCGATTTGTGCTTCCTGTTTTATACTTGATGTTGAGGTGGAATTGCTGCAAGTATGTGGACCACTTTTGATGGTGGTCATTTTGCAGTTTTCCCTGTGTCTGCATGAACTGCAGTGGCTTATGATCAGTGTGGATGACTGTCTCCTTCCCAAGAATGTAATGTCTCCACTGGCGACATGCTTGAACAATGGAGTACATTTCTTTTTCATAAGTAGGGTACTTACGGACAGTATCTGACAGTGTCTCACTATGATAGGCCACGGGGTGGTTGTGCTGAGTGAGAACGACGCCCACGACATAGTCTAAAGAATCTGTCTCGATCTCAAAGGGATGTTGCAGGTCTGGTAGTGAAAGTATTGGGGCTGAGCACAAGCGCTGCTTCAAATCATCGAATGCTTGTTGTTGGGATCGGCCCCACGCAAATTTCGCCTTACCACCACCCCTGTTTATTTGGCTGATGGCCCATGCAATATGGGAGAAACCCAACACGAACCTGTGGTAGAAATTAACAAGTCCCAAGAAGCTCTGAATCTCAGTGAGTGTTGTTGGGGCTAGCCAGTCATGGATGACTTGGATCTTGGCTGGATCCACATGTACACCATGCTGATCAATGATGTATCCCAGGTAATGGAACCTGTCCATGCCAAAGGAGCATTTTTCCAGGTTGGCGTATAGCTTGTGCTTCCGCAGGGTGTGAAGAATATGCTGCAAGTGTTCATCCCAGGTCTTGCTGTAAATTAGAATGTCATCTAGATACACCACTACAAAAGTATTGGTGAATGGTCGCAGGATATCATCCATCATCCTCATGAAAGTGGTTGGAGAATTTGTCAAACCAAAGGGCATGACCAACCATTCAAAAATTCCTTCCTTTGACTTGAAGGTGGTCTTCCATACATCTGTCTATTCTATTGGGAATTGGTGGTAGCCAGACTTCAGATCAATCTTACTAAAGTATTTGGCCCCTATGAGTTGATCAAAGAGGTCATCGATTCAGGGAATCGGGTACCGATTTCTGACAGTGATTTTATTAAGAGCCCGGTAATCAATACAAAGTCGCCAAGTTCCATCTTTCTTCTATACCAGCATGATTGGGCTCCTGCAAGGTGATGAGCTAGGGAATATGTGCCCCTTGTAGAGCAGTTCTTGGATCTGTCTCTTGATATCCTCATTCTCTAACAAAGAGCAACGATAGACTGGCCCATTGGGCAGCGGTGCACCGGGGGTCAGATCGATGGGGTGCTTGACCTGGCAGTGCAGAGGTACCCCTATAGGTGAGGAGAAGATATCTGAGTATTCTTCCACGACCTTATATACTTGCTTCTACTGTTGGAGAGGTCGTTCGTAGAGACCCTGGATGTAGCCGCGATCTTTCACTTATTCTGAGAGCGAATCACGAAGAAGACAAACTTCCCCATCTAAGAGATGACCTTCCTGCATTGCTTAGCAGAGATCAAGGAAATAGCACTAAGTGGAACTGCCTCGGGTATCCTGTACAATTTCCTATTCAAAGTAATAATAACACTACGAGGCCTAGACTCATATACAGCATGATGTTTCCATAAATACGGTTGGCCCAAAATAACATCACAAACTTCAAGAGGAGAAACATCACACAATACCTCGTCTTTGAAGGGCTTGATTCCATACGACAGTCGACACTATTGGACAACGCGGAGATCGCTTCCTTGGCAGAGCCATCCAATGGTGTAGGGTTGTGGGTGCGGCATTGTTGGAAGGACCAGCCACTTGATGACCTCTGCTAATATGAGGTTCTTCTGGCTACCGCTGTCAATGATGAAGTGCAGCGGGGTGCCTTTTACCCACATCTATGAATGGAAGAGGCACTCTCCTTCTTCTGGCTCGTCTGGTTCACCACGATGGATCTTGGTGGTAGCAAAGGTGGCATTGGATTTCGTGTCAATGATCTGTCTTCTCCTTTCTAGTTCTATCTCGGAGTCAGAATCTGTATATGATTCTGAGGCTTTCACTTTGGCCACCAACGACTACTTTGAGCGACAGTCAGCAGTGTTATGCCAAGGGCTCTTATGGAAGTCGCACCACTTCCCGGTATCTTTATTTGTCTTTCCGATGTCCTTCTTTGCTTGCGGCTTGTACTGGTTGTCTTCATACTGTCCATATTTTCTCTGTCCTTTGTTCGATGGGTTGGGGCTGCCCTTTCCTAGATTTTGTTGTGAGGGGTTCCCAGGCCCAAATTGTCGTGTCTTTTGTTTGAGCTTCTGCTCGATTTTTATGGCATATCAGTAGGCCGCGCCCAAGGATGAGATGTCTAGAAATTCCATTTCTATCTGGATGTATCTATTCAAAGAACTGCAATACTTGAGCACCAGATGTCGCTCTGAATCTTCGATACCCAACTTGGTGCGCAAGGTATGGAAGATATTTGTGAAATCTGGCACTGCTTGGTCTCTTTCTTGCCGCAGTGTGGTCCATTTGGTATACAGGTCGTCATAACTTTCGACAGGGTAGTATTGTTCCTTAATAGCATCCC
>ML804752.1:36996-72367 GCA_009831015.1 Picea engelmannii
CCTTTTGCTCACAGAAAGTTTCCCACCAATCTTTGACATGGGGAACGACTTTGAGGAGCGCAAAAGTAATCTTTTCTCTATTCAAAAATTTATGAACAGAAAAATACCCTTCTAGTAGATTCAACCACTTGTCTACAGCATCTACATCTACCTGACCTTCAAATATAGGAATATCAAAGTTTATTTGTACCTTGAAAGGGGCGGCGCCTCCATTCGAAGAAGATGCATCACCTGTTAGTAGTCGTCGAAGGATTTGCGCGAAACTATCCATCATCTTGTTCCTCTATTGCGTGAGGGATTCCTCAATCAATAGTTTGAAAGGATCTCCTGTCCCATCATCTTTCTTTTCTCCTGCCATGGGAGGTCGCTTGGGCGTGCGAGAGCTTCTTTCCTCAAAAGAAACAAGCTCGAGACCCAACTCTTTGTACTCCAACCTCTTTGGGGACATGCATTAAGACGACAAGGAGAAGACCGCTCTGATACCACTGATTCGGATTTTATGAGTAGAATGAAATGAATACAGATTATTAACAGGTGCTTAACACAAAATAACAGAGATACAGTAAAAATGGTTTTCTATTCAATAACGAAATAAGCTGAAACTGTAAAATGCAGCGGAAACAAGCTTGTTGGAATGGTGGCGGCTTATCTCTGAGAAGAGATGTGACGGAAGCGCGCATTCGCCAGAAGAAGATTACAATGAGGCTCTAAAGGCATTTTTACAATAAGCAAGAATGCAAAAAAACCCTAGACATCCAAAAACCTAACCCTAGGAGATGAAACGCCAAAAGTCATGTGGGCCCCGTTTGGGTAAGCTAGTACATCAACTTCCCGGGGTCGTAACTTCTGCATACGATATTCGTTTTAGGCGTGTGATAGCTCGTTGGAAAGGTATCATCGAGGAGATTCATTTTGGGGGATCATTCATGCATTTGGTTATCATGGAGTATCTTGATACCGAAAAAACCTTCATTTAGGCCCTCAAAATGGCCCTGGAAGTAAAAACTGCTAAAAATAGTAAATTGCCAAAAATGTCAGAAAACTATTTTAAGCCAGTTGGAAAAGGTGGGTGGCCACCGATATCCATCTGGATCAATAAAGGTGAGAAGTTTTTATTTTCTGATAAATGAAAACCCCTTTTGCATCCTTCAACTAGCTACCACCTAGACTAGATATGCGAAAGTGTGTGAGGGAACTATTCACTCATTCCCCTAACTAAAGTGGGGCCACCCGGTAGATCTATATCCCCATAGCTCACCCGGTTCAAATTTTTCTTGGTCCCTTATCCCCCAAAGCAAAGGCTGATTTGACATCTCTTCTTGCTGAGAGTGTCGAAGGATAATCTGTATGCTCACCCCTCCTTTTCCAAGGGGATTTGTTTGTTTCTCATCGGACGACCATCCATGGTATTTTCTTTTCGGAAGATACTCTATTCCTTCTTGTTTGGTATTTTTGGATGGAAAGTAATAATCTGCATACACTTTCTTCCCCTAAATAAGTACCCCAAAAAAGAGAATACGCAACTCCATAAACCTTTTGATTCCTTAATGCAATTCTTCTACTATTTTCTTTGAAATATTATTTATTTCATCTTCATTGATCTCCATAGATTCACATTAATCCTACCTATGATAGGGCTCTCTTCAAGTAATATATAAGGTTGATAGGGGGAATCTCCCTTATCTCATTATTTATAAGGTTGATAGGGCCTCTTTCTTTATAGATAGTAAGTAAGATAGGTCTTTTAGGGGGTAAGGAAATAAGCTTGAGGGATAACCCTTCTAGATCAGGTCAAGTTATCACTAGAGTAGCAGAACGTTTAGGTAAGGTCCAGTATCCAAGTGGTGGAAACTCCCTTTATATCTGAGAAAAAAGGAAGGAATGAAGTGAAAACACAACACAATATTCAAATACAAGCTATTCAAATATATCTATTTCTCCCCTTACCCTCTGAAATGTGTTTTTCCCCACTAATTGTTATCTTTTGCCAATATGTTGTGTTGAGGAGGGTGATATAATACTATAACTCCCTCGAACTACACTATTATTTTTTTGAATTGGAAGTAGGCGCTACTCCCTGCAAGAACTTACTACTTGGGTTGATAGTTGGCTAGTCGCTAGGGGAAATCATGACGCTCGATCCTCGTGGAACACTTCCAGTCGTATAGTTAGTAAAAATATTTTTATATCCTCGCCACACTCACGATCCCTTTTCGATTGATTATATACGATGCCCACGAATCCAATCAATCCCAATTCAAAGTCAATTTTTTTCCAATTAAATTCCATCGGGGAATATTGTATGGAGTCAAAATTCTGGAGTGAATGAAAACATAGGGCTATGGAGTCAAAATTCTGAAAGTGAATGAAAACAATGACTCGCCGATAGAACTCTCCAGAGGACAAAGGCTAAATGAGGCAATGAATCTGAGTTTTAAATTGAGTTTAAGCGAAGAGTAGGAAGAAGGGGAAAACAAATAACTACATCAGAGCATTACTGAAATGAATTTTGAATTAGCTAGGAAGAAAATTACACAGTTTAAATTGCTTAAGCAAAAAGCATCATAAGATGAATTATGGTCATTTAACTCTCCAATTTAAAAAGAATAAAATGTAAATGGAATTAAAGAACACATGAAGTACATACAATGAATGGAGACAAAACTCATATCACCAGCATTAGAATATTTTCATAGAGACTTCAAAATCTTTTGCATATGTATTCAATTCAGCTCTAGAAAATTACAATTGAGTTCAAAAACAAAAAAAAGGTGCCCTTGCACTTCTGCCAACATTAATTTGTTTCAGCTTCTAAAACTAATTACAATAATTTCAACTGATAGTCTCGGCATGTGAACCGATTTACAATGATTAAAAAATGTTTCAAAAACTAACGGCTGATTTCTTCGACTGTTCCCCTTTCGTCTTTTCCATCTGTCTTGCTCTGACCTTCTATCGAATTTTCCAATCTGGTGACATCTAGAGGATATTTGATGGTTCCTTAAAAAATGTGTTTTGTCTTACCTAGCCGCACAATCTCTTTCCACTGCAGGACCAAAAGAATCTCATAATCCATCATTTCTTTTATCAAGATCTCTAAGTCGATACAAGTAGCATACGTCATAGTTGGCAGCCCGATCTTCATGGTCTTAAGCTGATTTAAGATCTCAAAATCAGTGGTCAAATATTCTACTAGACTTGGTCCTTTCAAGTTTTCCTCCAATCCTTCAAACTTGGAGTGATCCATTCTACACTGCACGAGGAGGGTGTTGTATTGTTCTGGGTTGTATAATTTCCCTTTGTCATCCCAAAATGATGGGAGGCCTTTGATAAATAATTTCTCAAACAGATCCTTGAATTCCTATATACTCTGCTCCATTTGTAAGGCTTTGGTCTAAACTAGCTTGAGAAAATTGTACTTAACAACGATCCTCCTGGCCCAAATGATCAGTGTAGTCTGGTATTTGACCCCAATGGTCTGAAGTTCAGTAGTGGGAATGAAATTCAGCAAATTTATAGCATTTTGGGCCCACTCTTAGGGATTTTTCGCCAGTGTCTCATTCACAATGGTACATCTACTTTGAGGGGTGATAGCCATGCTATCTTTGTCATCTATGAATTCAAGTACACCCTAAATTTAGCAGCTCTAGCGACAATAGAATCCCATATTACATTTTTGCTCCATGCAAAATTCGTTTACCTTTCAGCCTCGTTTTCAGCTTGCCCACTCTTTCCTACAATTCTTGATTTTCTTTTTGGAACTGGGCCATCTTCTCATTCTTCATTTTCATCTCTTGCTGCATCTTTTCTATATATTCCCTAAGACTTTTGATTTCTCCTGACTTCAATCTTACTTGGGACATAGCTTGGACAATATCTTGAGTGTTTGAATCAGCTCCTGCTGTACCAGGTACAACAACAACTATGTTTGATACCTCTACTAGTCCTTGTGACCAATTCTCTTTTTCCTTCTCCAGCTGCAATACCTTGGCTTTGTAATTCAGTGCTTCCTACAAAAATGTCTATTTTTCTTGTTCTAAAATGGTCAGCTCTATTGTCTACAGATTCTCTGTGGAAGACATCTTTAACCTCTTCTTCAAGCTTTGAATCATCTTGTCTTTCTTATCCGAGGAAGCTTTTACTCCTCGAGGGCCTTCAGATTCTAATATTTTGACCTGAGTATACTAGGCTCTACTGGATGTTTTTTCTTGCTTCAATTGTCCTTCCAACTTGAGTGTATGGGTTGTCATCCTTGCAACCCTGAAACTCATACTCAGGTAGTCTAAATACAACATGTCACTGGTGTTTTTGTGAAATTTTACCTTGTCTGGGGCACTGATATTTTCATAATGCAACTTAATTTCAGATACTTTATCCTCATCAGCCACTGCTATGTTGAGTGTCTTCCTTTCTACATCCCTAACAGAGAATAGGGAAGACCTATGCCGAGAAACCCTTTCTACCTCGGGAATCAAATCTCTTATTTCACTCATGGCCAAGCTCCCTTTCTCATCATATTGATTTGCTAGATCTTCCTTGGACTAGTAGACTGCCCTAGGTGTCTTATCAAAGACATGTTTCTTGCTTCTGAAGGCCCTTGAGCTGCCTTCACTCCATGGCATGCTTTTTGTACTAGCCTCTTCATTTTTGGTCCTGCTCTCCACCATTTCCATATTCATTTGCTTGTTAGGTTCTTCTTCCTCCAGGTTTACTATCTGTGGAGACTGTGTGGTTTTTATTTTCTTGAGAAAATTTTGCTGACCATTGGTTCCCAGGACCTCTAAACTATTCCTTTTTCTATAAACACTCATCTTGGGAGCTTTAATAATCAGCCTTGAAGGAGTTTTCTAGGTCTGATGTGGGGTTGAATCTATTTTTTGTGTCTGATCAGGCTGCAAAATGACTTCCATATCAGCACAGGTTTCCAGGTTCGCCAGTTTATCAAAACCTTCAACATATTCATGTTCATAGGGGCCTTGTTTTCTTATCAGTGTTATTTTAAATATGACCTGGTGTGGATCATATTTTCTTCCTTCTAGTTGTGCAAATTCAAACTCCTTGAGTTTGGCCTAGATCTGAGGCAAGAAAGATCTACTCTTCACAACAAAGGGTCCTATTATGAAAGGGAACTTTAAGTTGGACGCTTTGTGCATTTTCAGAAAGTGTTTTGTTTCCGAGATGATTCTTTGCCTGATGAACGCCAAGGAAAAGACTCTGGGAGTCAGGAAAACAGGTAGAAGGCAAGGTGCCTCTTGGTAACCATACACCCAAATTACAGTAGAGTGCATGAACAACACCCAATATCCCACTCTATTTTCTGGATTGGGCTGCAAATAACTTTTCATTTCTTCTAAAACCCTTTCCAGGCTGGTGCTAAAGATTAAGATATAAACCCTAGACATGATCTTATTTATAAAAATGAGAATCATGATTCTTTTGCATTCAGTTGAGATGAATGCAACTTCAGGGAACTTTGTATTATTTGTTTCTAGGAACATTTTCAGAAAATGTGTGTAGTACCTGAAGTGCCTTAGTGATTGGAAATTCATTAGTTGTTTGTGTACATTATCAGCTATGAATTCTTCAAAACTGATACAGACTGATGGACTGGACTCTGACTGAAAAAAGGTCAACAGAAAACCCAACATGACCTCTAGAACAAATTTGTCATTATCCAAACCTAAGATTTGGTTGAGTATGGAACAGGCCCACTAGACCTCAATAACCATGACACTTACATGCATAGGCAACGACAGTCTCTCGGAATGATGTTTGGGTGTAACAATGGATTGCAAAAATAGGGTTTTGACCTCAGGGGGACATTCTCTTTAGACTTTAATTAGTTTCTCTTCCTCGAAGGGTTCAGATGTTGCAGGGGAAGATTCTGATGTACCAAGGGCGTGTCGAATTGACAGGCTATCTACTCTACATAGGGATTTTGACCCTAACTTATTTAAAATGACCTTTTCTTCCTGCGAGTATTGCTCGGCACATCAGCTTATGAATTCCAGGAAAGGGAATGCGACTTCGATGGCGTAAGAGACTATTGAGACTTGAACCACTTCGAGGAAAGGTATTTGTTTCCCTACATTATCTAACAAATTGGCTATGGATACGTAAATGGGCGAGACCGTTTGTTACCCATGATTTTGGTCATCTTGATGGTGTATTGGTGATGGTGTACTCAAGCTCCTAACAAGAACTTTATCCTGAGAAAATTGGCATTCATCTCTTCCCATAAAACATATTTTTGAAGAGAGTTCGCAAGTTGCTTATATCCTAGGGTGCGAGAATGACCCATTCTCGCAGGTTGCCTTCAGCTAGGGTGCAAACTTATCACATTGTGCTATATATCTAGGGTGAGAACTTATTCTCAAGCTTGGAAAAAGATGAAGTCTCGATGGTTCTAGAAGGGAATCTTCTAGAGAATGGGTTGGCAGTTGAATGGTTATCATTTTACTGGTTTCCCTAATATTGTGGGATCATTCTCATCCAAATAACCATCTCATCCTCTCCTATATAATGATGAGATTCTCATGGAAAAGGTTAAGCAAGATTAATTGGAGAATTGGTGAAGGAATTGTGTGAAGGACCTAGCTTGACCAGGATCTTGGAGACTCTAGCAAGTCTATCAAGAGGAGTCGGATCTTCTTCATGTAAGGATCGAGCAAGTGTGTGTGTTGGAACCAAGAGCCACCGAAAGGAATCTTGCGACATCAAGGTGATCAGGTTGTATCTTCTACTTTCGATTAATATGATACAACGGCATGTCCTTTTCCCATAAAGTCATTATTACTTTATTGTGTAATTCCTTGATCATACACATAAGTTGACGATTGAATATATTTTTCTATCTTCACTTTGGTTGGTTTGTGTTGTCTTGGTCTTGACCTCATGAGAGTACCAGAGTGAAGTGGGAGCAACAGAGACCCTAGGAAGCAATACAAAGGTATGTCACTTGCTCCTCCCTACTAGCTAATTCAATGGTCATAACTTAGGGAAAGATTCATGTCCTGTCCTGTTTTGTTCTAGATCCAGGTGGATCTAGGGAGATCTGTTAGTGTCCGCACCTACCGATTAGTCCGATAACAAAATTGGTGACTCCGTTGGGGAACAACCCATTTTCTTTGTGGTTTTTGGTGTTTTTCCTTGGCCATTTGTTCTCGCCTTACCTTTATTCATTCCTATCAATCTCTGAGTCTTTAGGATACCCTGATAGACCCTCTGGGTCCAGAAGTCCCTTCGAATTTTTTGTCTTTTTTCCAAAAATTTGCTTAGTTTCAGACATTCTCGCACTGAACCCCATAGTGGCCTGCGAGAATACTTTGAGTTAGCACTTTTCTTTTAGGTCCAATGCGAGGTTATTGCACTCTACTCAAATCTAGTCTGTGAGAATGACCCATTCTCGCACTATGTAACACTGATAGCCTGTGAACCCTCTTTTCAAAATTTTGGATTTAAGATTTTTGCATGTTCAGCTGCCCAGATTAGTATAGGTGCCTGAAAATAACTTCTTGGATCATCGATTGATGTTTTCTTCACTTCGGATTTTGTGCACGATCAGTCTTAGGAAATCAAAGGCTCTTCCTGTCCATTTTTCTCGACTTTTATCTCTTGACTTTTCTTGGCAAAGATATACTCTCTGATTTTGGAATCTGAGTGCTTGTTTGGTTAAGAACCAGCGATCGGTTGAAAGTTGAGATTTGTTTTCTTTCTCATTTTCTCATTATTTGGAAGATTACTTTTCTCATGCAATTGAAAAGACTAGCTTTGTCTGCTTGTCATTTTTGTTTCCATTGAAAGATTGGTTTCAGTTTTTGTTTATTGCTTGTTCATTAGTTTTTCGTTTTCCTCACTTTCACCATCATGGTGTAGGTCCTTTTTGAAAAGTGAAAAACATTTTTTATTTCCAAAGAATTTTCGTCTTCGAAAATATTGAAAATCAATTGTTGAAATTATTGAAAAAGAAACAATAGAGAATTTTTATTATTGCGTGATTCATTGCAATTGCATTTTAAAGGAAATTGTGTATCGTAGTTCAAGATTGGTCCGGAAAACTTCTCTTTCCCTCCTGTACATAGGATTCATTGAACGAAAATTGATATATTTCATTCCTATCTATGCATCGTTGGGTCAGAGTCTCTCACAACATCAATTTCATATCCATTCCCTTTGAGTAACAACAACCCTTAATAACATTGTGCAATTGTAAAATTTAACTAGTAACTCTTTTCTAGGACTCTATTACACCAACATTTAGCTAGGCTAGCACTTTGGAATAGGTAGAGAGATACACTCTCCAAAGCACAAAACACACAATAGCATATTGTGTTAAGGAGTGTCAAATTCCATTTACAACATTTTGTCCTGGGAAGCCCTTCTCACACAAGGGTTAAACATGAGGTCGCATTGATATTGACAGAGTTACTCACCCTGCTTTGTTGATATCGGTGTAGAGATTGCACATATTACAGGGGTCACTTGGAGGTATAACCACAATGATGAGTGGAATCCTCTTGAGTTGACTTCGGGCTAGATACCCTGCCCTTGCGTGTGGATCGGATTGTCGACTATCCCCCCAGGATTTATTGTTGTCGGTGGTCACCTTAGTGGCCTATATTTCTAGGGTCTTACACAAGGTGACTGTGAAGGGGCAAGTCTTCACGGTACCTGGAATCGACGTTGGCCAAACTCACTCGAGCTCCTTGGAGGGTATACCCACGATTATGTATGGGAGCTTGCACCAGGGTGTAAGTTGGTTAAGCAGGTCGTCAGCATAACTTTTCCACCTTAGCCCAACCCCTTCTCATCTCGTTGTCATGACGTTGGATTTCATCACCAACTAGTGACTTCAGAATTAGAAGGTATTGTTTGCTTGGTATTGTTTCCTAGATTTTGTTTACTAGCGCGTGTTGTTTGTCTACCCAAGTTGACCATAAGATTTTCACTCATTCACAATAGATCCTCCACGTCATTCATGTAGAATGCATGGTTTATCTCTAGAGCATCTGGAAGGTTCTCAACCCCTGCCTACAAGCTCACCTGAGGGATCTCCTCAACAAAGTGAAGTCCAAGACGTTACCACGCCACAAGTGGAACGGACCAACTCTCTCGAACATTTCTGAATTACCAATACTCGAGAGGTCTTTCGACTTCACCCTGATTCTGAGAGACAAATTATGCGACTGAATTCTTTCGGAGACTTAATTGTTGTGTCTTCTGGATCACCAATTGGACCCTTTCCAGGAATAGAGGGCCAAGATCCTTTTTGGTCTAAGGGTGTTTTTAGACGAGACCTTTTTGGTGCAGGATCAGGCATTGAAATCACCGTCTCACCTGTTCTCTCTGAAACCTCTAACCCAGACACAGTACCATTTACTATTGCCTATTATTTTCCTGGTATGGACGCCTCGCGATCTGACCACATCTTGACCATCCCTATAGAAATAGTCCATTACACAGATACTACGAGTATTCACACCGGGATTACCACGGTTAGTCAAGCCCCCATCGGCACACCGCTCTCACCCAGTATCACCCCAACATTACCGCCTAGATACCGTGCGTTGAATGCTTCCATTCCCACTCCTATGCAAACCCCATCTGGTACTCCTGGTGGTCCCTCTTCTTCTAGTCATTCTCTTCCCGGTTTCATTCCGACACTTCCTCAACCCCCTTTTGGAGGACCTTTCTCGTCCTCCACTGGAAGTATTAATCCTAGTGGCACTATTCCGTCATTCACACCAAATTACCAGATTCCTGTTGGTGGAAAATTTCACCAAGGAGGTTTGACTCAACCCCCCATTGGCGGGCAAATTCCTATTGGAACGCAAATCCCAATTGGAACACAACCCCCAATTGGAACACAACCCCCGATTGGAGGACAAACCCCACCTTATGGACAAAACATACCTCCATCCTTGGACTAGTATTAGAATCATCTAATACAACATACTCCTCAATCAACTGGGGGGCAACAGCTTCCAGCTGCATCCGTGATACCCCCTAGTATAGGCCAACCATATCCAGGTACGTCCAATCCTATTTGGGGCTCGAATGCTCAAACTCACGTCCCTGTTCAAGGAAACAATCCCATGAGCTACTTTCCTGTACAACCACCACCAAATCTGCCTGGGTCTTCAAATTATATGCAGACTGCTTATGGTCCTACTGGTTTTCCGACGGGGCTTCCTCCCCAAAGCCACCAGTACCTGCATGTGAATTGACAGTTACCCTTCTTGGCCACTTTGGATCTCCCAGACTTGTCGAGGATTTTAAATGATCCCATTCATCACTCTCCCCAATGGCCTGCTATACTAGCCAAGCTACCATCGGACATCCCTAAATTTGACGGTAAAGCGGGAGAGGACCCGAACAATCACGTCATGACTTTTCACCTCTGGTGCTCATCCAACTCGTTGATGGATGACTCTATTCGTTTACGTCTTTTTCAACAGACCCTCACGAGTTCTGTTGCGAAGTGGTATATAGAATTACCACGAGGTTTCTTCACTGACTTCAACACCCTAGCTATGGCCTTCCTCACCCACTACCAGTTACCAATCCGTTACGAAACGGGGACCAAGATTTTGAGTTCTTTCAAACAAAACAAAGCCACTCATATATCCGATCACATTCATGAGTGGCGACGGAGACGACGTCTCATCAAACTCAAACTCCACGATCAGTTGCTGGCAGAGTGGTGCACAAAATCATTTGTGAATGACATCGGTCATGACATCACTACGGGTGGAGTGGTCACAAAAGAGCAGGCCATAAGTCGTGCTCAATACCTTGACCTCGTTTACTCACAAATGAGTACCCTTTACGACTTACTACCTGACGCACCTCATCCTTCCACTTCCGCCACTTCAACTACTCCAGCTGCTTCTCATGTGGCAGTGTGATTGGCACTTTCCATGCCCAACCACATTCCGCCTCAAGAACCAACCCCAAACCTGCTTCTTCTAATGTTCAAAATGCTCCGTCTCCTGCTCCTCCCACCGGAAAGACTTTTGAGGTAAATGCGGTTCAATCTACCCCAGCCGGTAAAAACAAATCCAAAAAGGGAAGAGATAAGAATAAGGAGGACAAAAATACTTCTCAAGCAGAGCAAACCAAAACTCCACCTGTTGACGATAGGGATAAGCGCAAACCTCCATACCCTTATCTTATCTATGGTGATGATCACTACACGAAGGATTGTCCACGACGCATTGAGGTCACTAAGTTCCTTCAAGGAGACCCAAAACCACCTGCTCCAG
Organism: Picea engelmannii; assembly: GCA_009831015.1. Taxonomy (NCBI): domain Eukaryota; kingdom Viridiplantae; phylum Streptophyta; class Pinopsida; order Pinales; family Pinaceae; genus Picea; species Picea engelmannii. The sequence goes on from ML804752.1 coordinate 48,261, forward strand.
CCGTTTTGTCCCAACCCTTCCCATCTCAACAACAAACCCAATTGGTCATTCATGACCAACCCTCCTCTTCTACGACATCCTATGTCTTGATGTGTACTGGCGATTCAAAGCAGAATGACATTGCACTCACCACTCGAGCCAAAGATTATTCTCCCTCTAAAGAGAAGGTTGATGACCCACCTCCTTCATTGGTACAACCCTCTCCCGCGACTCCACCTACCAACGGTCCTCTTCATCTTGAACAACCGAGCCTTGACACTGTTCTTCGACCCCCCCCAAAGGGCGTTGTTCAGAAATCAGCTTTCAATCCTCATGCTCGTGCTGCCTAGAACTACAACATTGTTGAAGATCTAGCCCAAGCACCTTCTGCGATGTCAGCCCTCAAAGTCCTTCAAAGTTGTCCCACACAACGGAAGGCACTGTTGAAAGATATTGGTGGAATCGACCCAACGGATACAAATTTAATAATTTTTGACTTGGTAGATCACATTCCCAGGTTACCCCCTCAAATCGCATTCCAAATCCAAGTGATTGTCTCTGACAAAAACATTTGTTGAACCGTTATCGACGAGGGTGCCTCGACGTGTGTCATGTCTCTTACTTGCTGGAAAGCCATTGGCTCTCCCTCTTTGAATGAATCCCAGAACACTCTCAAAGCCTTCAATGGCTCCGATTTTAATCCCTACAGTGTCCTTCCTTCGTTTCCCATCACGTTAGAAGGCAAAACGATCCAAGTCGAAGTGGAAGTCTTTGACGCTCCTCTTGATTACAATCTTCTGCTTGGGCACAGTTGGATCGATTCCATGTGCGTAGTTGTGTCGACCCTTTTTCGTGTGGTATGTTTCCCACATCATGGGAAGGTAGTTACCGTTGACCAATTAGCCTTCTTTAACTTGGATACCCATACTGGAAACATACCGTTCATCGCTAAAACCCCACCAGGTTATGAGAACGTCGGTGTAGGCCTTCTCAAAGACTCTTCGTTAATGGGTACTTTCCCCATTCCACCACCCGATGTTCCACGCTCGTTCGTTTCTTCAATCAACATAATATCTACCTCGATTCACAAAATTCCTACATCTCACGACCCATGGATGGTACCTGACCCTGGAGATCATCTTCGTTATGACAACAAAATGTCATTAAGTATGGTCAAATCTGCCTATCAGGCCATTCAATCGGCAACCCCTTCTACCCCCTCTCTTGGTGAGTTATCTCTAGATCCTTTCCATGTCATTTTTCCCACAGACGAGATGATCATGTTTGTCATGGAAGACACCCCTTGGGATGATGGGCATCATCGTTCCATCCTCTTCCTGGAGCAACATACCATCGAGAACTACCAACGGATCTTGACCGTTGTCGTCATCTCAACCGTTCTCAAGTCCACACACGATGTGTTTTCCAAAGGGAACTTAAGAAATATCTCACCCACTATTCCCCTCGACATATCCATCAAACCTAGAATTGTCGAAAATGTGCATATCGGAGCTTCATGTTCCCCTGACGAAATCGTCACCTATACGTCCCTTTTCACAGAGTTTCGCGACGTCTTCACCTGGAGCTACGAAGAAATGTCGGGTATCGACCCCGACATTGTGATACATGAGATCAAGACATACCCCGATGCTAAACCCATCCGACAATGCCTCCGTCCATTTCACCCACGTAAAGCGGTTGCTATCAAGCTCGAAGTCGAGAAACTTCTTAAAGCCAACTTTATTTACCCAGTGGCCCTTACTGACTGGGTTTCCAATCTTGTTTCGATCGACAAGAAACAAGGCACAATCCATGTATGCATTGATTATAGGGATATCAACAAAGATTGTCCCAAAGACAACTTTCCTACCCCCTTCATCGATCAGATTGTCGACGATTGCGCTGGAAGTGAAATCTTCTCTCTGATGGATGGTTTTTCTGGGTATAATCAAATCAACATTGTTCCCGAGGATAACCATAAGACTGCTTTTATTTGTCCTTGGGGAACTTTTGCCTATCGGAAACTCCCCTTCGGTCTCAAGAACGCTGGCACAACTTTTCAACGTGCTATGTCCTATGCCTTCCATGATATCAAGCACATCGTGCAACCATATCTGGATGATTTACCCACTCACTCAATGCGCCGAGTCGATCATCCAACCCACCTCCGAGCCATTTTCGTACGCTATTGTTTTTACCGTATACGCTTGAACCTCACAAGTGTGTTTTCTGCATGGAATCCGACCGACTTCTAGGCTTTATTGTTTCAGGTCAAGGGATCAGGGTAGATCCTTTAAAGGTTGAGGTGATCCTTAATCTCCCTCCTCCTTCTACACTTCGCCAGTTACAAAGTTTGCAGGGGAAAGCAAACTTTCTTCGTCGTTTCATCCCAAATTATGCCAAGATAACTCGTGGATTTACGCAGCTCCTAAAAAAGGGGTCTAAGTTCATATGGGATACCATCGCAAACAAAACTTTCGAATCTTTGAAATTGTCCCTAACACGTGCTCCGCTTCTTTTTCCACCCGATTACAGTCGCGATTATTTCCTCTACCTTGTCGCCTCGGATTACACCATTGGTATGGTTCTTGTCCAAGAGGATGATCTTAACGAAGAACATGTTATCTATTACTTGAGTCGAAGTCTAACGCCTACCGAAACCAAGCATTTACATGTCGAAAAACTGGCCTTGGCAGTCGTCCAAGCCGTCCAACGCTTCCGGCACTATATTCTCTCTCACAAGACTACAGTGATTTCTAACTGCAGCCCTATGCAACACCTTCTCACACGTCAATTGCTAGGGGGAAAATACTCGAAATGGATCATGATACTCCAGGAGTTTGACTTGGAATTTGAATACGCCAAGTCCAAGAAGTCCTTAGTGTTTGCTGAGTTGATATGCGACTTTCCCTATTCTAAAACGGAAAATGTAGCAACTGATTCATTACCCGATGAAAACCTTTTCCTCATCAGCTCTAATGATCTTTGGTATGGCGATCTCATCATATATCTCCAAACCCAGAATTTCCAGCCAACTTTGTCTAGTACTGACCGACGTCGAATACGCTACCAAGCTCGTCAATATATTATCCTCGAGGATACTCTTTATCGTCGGGGGATTGACTTAGTTTTTCGATGTTGCCTAACGTTCGATGAAGCCGAGACAGCTCTAAATGACTGCCATTCTGGAGCCTCTGGTGGTCATATGTCTGGGTATGCTACTGCCCAGAAGATCTTACGAGCAAGGTATTTTTGGCCTTCTTTATTTAGCGACTTCATAATCGTTGTTCAAAAATGCCATGCTTTCCAGACCTATAATCATAAGATACGATCACATCCCGCTCCTCTTCACCCCGTGGTCTCCATTAGTCCCTTTGCAAAAAGGGGCATCAATTTTATGACATGTCACCCCCACTCGGTTGGGGGGCATGGATACATTATTGTAGCCATAGATTACTTTACGAAATGGGCCGAGGTGATGCCGACATTTGACAACACTAGAAAAACCGCAACATTATTCATTTTTAATCACATCATAACTCATTTTGGTGTTCCTCGGGCTATCGTCACTGATCACGGTAGCCACTTTCGAAACTTCATGATGTCCAAACTTACTAAAAAGTTGGGTCTTCACCATGAAAACTCAACGCCCTATCACCCACAAGCCAACGGCCAAGTCGAAGCAATTAACAAAGTTCTCATAACTATGCTCCGACGAATGATAGGGATTCACAAAACAAGTTGGCACACAATGTTGTTTTCGGCATTTTGGGCTTACCAGACATCCTTCAAGTCCGCTACTGGGTTTACACCTTTTTGGTTAGTCTTTGGTTTGGAAGCCATTCTCCTGATTGAATGCAAGATACCCTCTTTAAAACTAGTTGTTGAACTCCTACCAAATACTTCTGCTGAGGAAGAATGTCTTTTGTATCTTATGCGATCAGACGAAACTCAACGTGATGATACCCTAGTCATAGAAGTGCAGAAAAAATATGTCAAGGCCCAATACGACAAACATGTCAAGCCTCACACTTTCTCTGAAGAAGATCTTGTTCTCCTCTATGAACAAGATTGAGATATGCTAGGAGCTGGAAAATTCGAAGCCATGTGGTGAGGTCCTTTTATCATTAGACGAGTTTTAGAAAAAGGGGCTTATGAGTTAGTAGATTGCGATGGTATCCCTTTGAGTGAACCCAGAAATGGGTTGTACTTAAATAAGTCCTATGCATAAGATCACATGTGCACGAGTACCTGTATTTTTATTGTATCATACTTCTTGTGTGTTACTGTAGCTTGCTTTTTTCATTATCTAGTCTATGCCCTTATGTGACATTGTGTTTGATTTCCAGATGTCGGAGTCTTTGCTACCCTACATTGGCTTCGCTGATGGCACTAGTCGTAGTACTCAGAACCTTGCTTCCGCTGCATGGGAAATTTACACCCCTACAAACAAACTTGTCTCCTTACGAGGTGTGTGCCTCGGTCGTGCGACCAACAATATTGCAGAGTATAGCGTCGTTATCGAATTGTTGATTGATGCTATCTCACTCAGAATCCGTCATTTGGTTGTGTGACTCGATTTGCAGCTCGTAGTACTACAATTAAGTAATGTCTATACTATTCGAAGTCCTACTTTGTTACGGGTGTATTTGCCAATTTGCCTCTTAGAACGTTATTTTGATTATATTGAATATCAAAATATTCCTAGACGTCTAAATACATTAACTGATGCATTAGCAAACTATGTATTAGACAGACATTTGGGTCATTTATAAATCAATCACATCAATTTTCGCACAACACAAGATAAACCGGTAGAAGCCATATGTATATATAACGATAAAAAAAGTTTTTACCAAAAAAGTTCTGTCTGAGGACCAAAATTTCAAATCTGAAGCTTATAACTTCTACAAAGTGATGTCATGAATGACGTTCACAGTAACACACGACTGCCCAGGAAACCCTACGAAGCAGTCGGCCAATGGACTCTGACACTCCTACTATATGACGCTGATAACATCGTGGAACCTCTCCAAGGGGCATGTCCGGAATGTGTGCTGTCAAACCCTCCAGGTTTTGTTCCACCGCTTCATAATCTTCGGTGTCCCATCGTGGCACTGGAGCCACCTCTCCTCATCGTTGAATAAGAGAATTACCAGGAGGTCAATAAGGTCCCACGTCTGTTTCATCAAAAGGAATTTTGTATTTAGACCTTGGATGAACATTAAAAAACATTTGCATATGATAAAATTCACAAAAACATTTAAAAAGAAAAAAATGTGTACTTCTTACCAAGTTCCCCCCACTGAGCACCCTCGGGCAGGACCAAGTCCGGATCTCCTAGGAATTCCAACCCGACGTAGGCATAATCATCGACCATCAGCATCTGTGGTTGCAACCAGTCGAAGAAGGCATCATTATATTTGATAATCAGTCCAGCTACGTGCCGGGCCATGAGCTGACACAATCTCAACATTCATGGATCTGTTGGAGCTGGTGAATCCCACTCAACCTGAAGCCTCAGCAAGGGAACCCTCTCAATAAAGAAGGACACCAACAATGATCCGTACCCGAATTTCTTCAGGTCGCCTCACCTGCATTTGGTCAACTTCCTCTTCATGCTATGAAGCACTGCGCCTGCCCAGTTAAAAACCCGAGGCTCAGTACACTCTATGGCATACTGAAAGTAGCTCTGGAGAGCCATGTGAGGAGCAATGCTCCCAGCCATACGAGAAATGGTGAAAAAAATAGTGCGGAGGGTCAAATCCCGCACTCCCCAAATGGCTACTTTCCCTTTGCTCCTCTCTGCTTATGGAACATAGTGCAAGCGACAATACTCACTCATGGGAAACCCACCACCTTTGCTACCAGTCAGGATCACGTGGTACCCACACCGTGACAGTCCTGTCAAGAAGTAAATGTCCTCGATATCCAAGGACAATGTGTGGACCCATACATGGAATACTTGCTGGTCAGGATCCCACATATGCATAAGGTACTCTAATAACCTGACTTGGGCCCTCATACTCGGGATACGAAAGAATTTCAGAAGACCACAGTCTCGTAAAGCGGCATTGGTGGCCGGATGATTTCCAGCAATGGCATCATCTTCTTCGTTCTCTCTTTCACGCCATTCCAAAACCATGGTGATGGCCAAATACCTGCATAAGAAGCATAAGAAGAAAGTTAATAACTCTATTCAACACTTGGTACCTTTTCATTAAGTAAAACTTTAAAAAAAAAAATCCACTTTGTGGTTCTCGCAGGTGCCCTTTAGGCACAATGCGAGGTTCTCGCAGGTGCCTTTGGGGCCACCTACGAGAATGAGGCATTCTCGCAGGCTTTGTGTGGCTGGCCTGCGAAAATGGATGAGTGCAAATGTATCCCCAAAAACAAACTCAAAACTATGATTTTTGCCAATGAAAATGAAAAATCAAACCATGAAAAGGTATAGGACAAGGAGCTTACCTCACTGCCAGAGACGGTTCGTCGAATGGATGCTCGTAACTCCCGCAATCAAGCACTGAAATTCAAGGGAAAAAGAGGGGTTTTGGACTCAAATATTGGTAAAGTTAAAATGATTATGGTAAAAAGAACTTTTACCCCTTTATATTACTTTTACCATTTGTTATTGGATTTTATAATTATTTATTTATTAAAACCTAATGCCTAATGCCCTTTTGAGTGTGAATTTTTTAGACATAACGACCTTGATGTTCATGCACAGGGATGCGGATATTTTTTCTTCTTCATCGTATGTTTTGATTATTTTTTATGGTTTTTGTACAAAACCTTGAGCTTGGTCTTTCTCCGTTCTCACGCTCGAAAATACATGAGAACGCGATCGAGCACACTTTTATCACTTTTTCGAGCTCAACAAGGTTATATGAAAAAGGAACCCCCTTGGAGTCCTCTTTAAGCCCTTTTCAGACTCTCTAAACATGAAAAGATTGTCGAGCGACCTTGCTATTTTCACGCTCGTTAAATTATTTGAAGAAAGCATTTGTTGGGCGATAATTTATCTCTTTTTCGGTCTCATCAGACTATTTTATGAAAAAGGAACTGAGAGAGTTCTCTTTTAAGTGTTTTTCCAGACTCTATAATCATGAAAAACCTTCGAGTTTTCTATCTTTGGACTCGTTAAACAAACATCGACAAACCCGTAATGGGACCGAACCACTCCTTCCTAGGGTTCGTTAAACATACTCCGAAGGACTTATCCAAAGGATGAGATTATATCAACAAGCATATGTTATCCTCCTCGAGCTTGCATAAAAATAAAGAGGTACTCGCCAGAAATGGTGGGGGAAAATTTGGGAAAGGGATGTGTTTTCGTATTCATATTATTGGCAGTAAGTGTTTCTCTTGAACATGACACCCCCCTTATTCGTCATCTGAATCCATTTTGGGAAATCCATTTGTCTCTAATTCGATTTGTTACAAGGTCATACCCTGCGTCGTCTCTGAGTCAATGCTGCCAAATCATTGGTCGTGTCATTCATGTGTTCAAGAGAAGTTCATTTGAAACTTCTATTGAGTCGGCCATCTGTAGTTGTCCATTCTCTCCGTGTTGGCCTTCCCTGTGTCTAGTCCAACTTACATCATACTCTGTTTCACCTTCGAAATATGTTCCTCATTTCATGTCATTGATGGGGGATACATCAAGGCCCTCCTGTGACGAGTTTTGTTCCGTCGACTCCAGCTCATTATCCGGAAACAAGAATTAGAAATTATTTGGTACCTTGGAACTTGCATGCCTTAATGGCGGGTTTCCTCTCTTTCGACAGTGGGTTTACATCATTGACCCCTGATCGAAAGATTCCATCGAATGTTCGACCTCAACTCATTCATTCACATTTGGTGGATTTTACTAGTGTACCTTGGGAGTCATTGACATTAATGGTGATTTCTCTCGCACTTGTTAATAGTTTCATCAATGACCAGTAATCAAGTGGTTTCTACCATGTTCGACTTCAACACATGTAATCACATGGTTAGATTCGTACTTTTGGGCGACAGGATTGAAGACCCTAGATATCATCTCTTTGTCTAGGTTGCGATGGAGTATGTATAATTTGCGACACATAGATCCATTTTGTATGCCTTGTGTCTATGTCGTCTCAATTTGAATTTTCTTGCATAGATCTACAGTGTATTCCTGGTGGCTATGCTATATTTTGAGGGCATGGATCCATAGTGTATGATTGGTGGCCATGACCTATGCCTATAATGTCATCCACCTGTGATCTGAGTATGGGAATTCCTACCTCATAATTAATATGATATTCTGCAGATGCTTGGTTGTTTACAGGTTTCTGATTAGGTGCGCTCCAGGTTTCCGACACACACATGCAGTTTACAAAGTATTTCGGCTGTCACTGGTTCCGGATTCATACTTTGGGGGGCATTCTATTACCCATGATTTTGGTCATCTTGATGGTGTATTGGTGATGGTGTACTCAGGCTCCTAACAAGAACTTTCTCCTGAGAAAATTGACATTCATCTCTTCCCAAAAAACATATTTTTGAAGAGAGTTCGCAGGTTGCTTATATCCTAGGGTGCGAGAATGACCCATTTTCGCAGGCTGCCTTCAGCTAGGGTGTGAACTTCTCGCACTGTGCTATATATCTAGGGTGCGAACTTGTTCTCAAGCTTGGAAAAAGATGAAGTCTCAATGGTTCTAGAAGGGAATATTCTAGAGAATGGGTTGGCATTCAAATGGTTATCATTTTACTGGTTTCCCTGATATTGTGGGATCATTCTCATCCAAATAACCATATGATCCTCTCCTATATATTGATGAGATTCTCATGGAAAAGGTTAAGAAAGATTAATTGGAGAATTGGTGAAGGAATTGTGTGAAGGACCTAGCTTGAACTGGAGCTTGTAGACTCTAGCAAGTCTATCAAGAGGAGTCAGATCTTCTTCATGCAAGGATCGAGAAAGTGTGTGTGTTGGAACCAAGAGCCACCGAAAGGAAGCTTGCGACATCAAGGTGATCAGGTTGTATCTTCTACTTTCAATTAATATGATACAACGACATGTCCTTTTCTCATAAATTCATTCTTACTTTATTGTGTAATTCCTTGATCATACACATAAGTTGACGATTGAATATATTTTTCTATCTTCACTTTGGTTGGTTTGTGTTGTCTTGGTCTTGAACTCATGAGAGCACCAGAGTGAAGCGGGAGCAACAGAGACCCTAGGAAACGATACAAAGGTATGTCACTTGTTCCTCCCTACTAGATAATTCAATGGTCATAACTTAGGGAAAGAGTCATGTCCTGTCCTGTTTTTTTCTAGATCCAGGTGGATCTAGGGAGATCTGTTAGTGTCCGCACCTACCAATTAGTCTGATAACACCATTATTTCTGCCTCAAAAATATCGGAGTCCCTATAAATTAGGGCTTCTTCTTTTGAGGCGGGATCTTGTTCTGTTACGAATAAAATGACAGGACCCATGGCCATGATGAAAAATACCTGAGAATGAATGGAGAATGAGTGATTTTGATTCACTGTTGAGCTTCAGTTCGACGGAGCATTTGCGCCAAATTTTCAAACGTTCAAATGGTTTGAAATATCATAAAATAATAACCGGGGGCCCTTCTTTTATACATGCTTTTCGATATCGAGGGAGAGGCAAAGCGGTTTGGGACAAACCACTTTTCTCCCTGATATGCCTCTGGTGGCGCCACGTGTTTGTAATCTGAAACCATTGTATTTCTATCGTCCCGCTCCCAAGAAATTAAACTTCACGCAAGTTCTTCACCCAATGTAGCTACTGACCGTTGATCTACGATGCCTGAGATTGGTGACGCGTCAGGTCCCACCAACCTCGCGCCTTCGCTAGATTTAGCCATATTTCTCTATATGAGTCTCTGCCCTCCATTTTATCGTGCCCCTACACATGTTTAGCCCTCAGATAAGTCTTGAGACTTGGATTCTATTGAAAAAAGTTTATGGTGATAACATAGGCTCTAAGTGGGGATGCTATCCTCCCTGTGAGGTAGCAAAGAACGGTAGACCGGGTGCCTAGACATTGGGTTGTGATTTATTATTGTAGTTTGAATCCACCAACCTTTATTCAAAAACTCAAAACCGACCTAGCATAGCTTAGGGCCTTCACCTCAGGTTTCAACTATGCTACTTTTATTCCAACCTCTTCATGCAAAAAGAAAACACAAAAATGGTTATGTACAATGAATGGAAGGGGTGATGATTGCTCAAATGATATAATGTTTGAGGAACATGCCATTCACAGGCCCTCCTCCAACGATGTCTCCATTACTCTCATGTAGTATATAGGCATTGCTTCCACACTATGCTACAATCTCGAACGGTCCCAACCATAGATGGTCAAACTTCTCGTGCTTTCCCTTATCTTCATTTCCAGCGTCCCATTTTAATACTAAGTCTCCCATTTTGAATTCATCCACCTTGGTACGTCAGTCGAAATCGTCTTTGATCTTGTCTTGACACAACTGAGCATTATTGAAATCCCTTTCTCGGGTCTACTGGACACTGATTAGTTCATCCTTTCTTCTTCGAGAGACATCTGTTTCTGCATCCTTCTCCTGTAACAGCCTCATCACTGGCAATCCCAATGCAGTAGGAAAGATCGATTATGTACCATAAACGATCTGGAAAGGGGATTTTTCTATAGATCTCTTTAGGGTGATACTATCATCCCATAGTGCATGGATGATCTTTTGTGCCAAGCCTTTTTATTTTCTTACAACATTTTTTTGATGATTCTGACTAAGCTTTTATTTGAGGATTCAACCAACCCATTTCCTTAAGGATAATATGATATAGAATGGCCAAGAGTGATGTATTAATCACTTTAGAATTTATCTATTTTCTTGGACTTGAAATCTGTTGCATTGTCTGTTATGATCTTGATTGGGCATCCAAACCTGGACAAAACATTGTCTTCTAAAAACTAGATGATGACATCATTTGTTGCCTGTCTGGTGGGAACTGCTTCGATCCACTTAGTGAAATAGTATGTTGCTGTCAAAATCCACTTGTGTTGGGCTGAGGACTATGGATGTATTTCCCCTATAAATTCAAGGCCTTGTTGTCTAAAGGGATCTTCCACAGAGATGGATTTCAAAGGCAGAGGCTGCAATTTTCCTTTCCCATCAAAAATTTGACATTCATGGAATTTTGAAACCTCTTTATATACATCCGAAAAATTGCTAGGAAAATAAAACCCAACCCTCAAAATCTTATGCACAGTTCTTTTCCAATAACGGTGGCTTCCACAATCACCCTTATGGAACTCTCTAATGGTTATTTCTGCTTCTTCTTCTAACAAACAATTCAATAAAATTCCTCCTGGATTTTTCAAATATATAGATTGATTTACTATACAAAATTTTGTTTCCTTTAGTTTCAAGAATCCAGCCTTTGTTTTACTAAATCTAGGAGGAGCCTGCAAGTTTTTCAACACAAAGATGATATCTGCATGCCATGTGGAGTCAAGAAATTTTTGGGATATTAGAGGAGTTTTCTCTTCTTCTACACCTTCTGACAGGATTGCAATGAAATTTATTCCTAGGAGTTCACAATTGGTCTGTGCCATCAGTTTTGCAAGCCCCTGTCCCTTGATCAACTTGGTAGTTTTGATCTCGAGGTCATATTCTAACAACACTGCTATCCATTTACCCCTCTTTCCTTCAGGATTGGGTTGGGTCAATATGTCTTTCACAGATCTATTAGGCACATAAGCAGTAACATGGGAATGAAAAATGTACACTCTGAATTATTTCAAGGCCTTGACTAGTGTGTATGCTTGTTTCTCCATGATATCATATTTCTAAGGGGAATCCCTCATTGTCTTGCTATAATATACTATGGGATTTTCAAAATTTTGCTCATCTTTCTGTAGTAAAACACCAACAATCATGTGCTCTGAGGCAACAAAGAACAATATGAAGTCCTTTTCAAAATTTGGGTTGGTCAATATTGGAGCCTTGGTCAATGCCACTTTGATGTATTCAAAGGATTTTCTGGCTTTAGGGATCCACTTAATTTCATTTCCCTTCTTGATAATATTGGTAATATGTTTTATGATTTCAGCCAAGTTGGGAATAAACCTTCTCAGAAAATTTACTTTTCCCAGGAAAGATTGTACCTCTTTTTTTCTTCTAGGTATGCCAATTTTTAAGATTCCCTCAACTCTGTTGGGATCTACCTTTATCTCTTCTTTTGAAATAATGTGACCCAACAACTTTCCTTCTTCCATGGTGAAATTTGACTTCTTAGGATTCAACAAGATTCCAAACTTTCTACACTTCTGGAATGCCCTTCTGAAATAGAATACACGGTGATATAATCTACGTAGATACCAATGAATTTGTATTTTTCATTAGCAAAATCTATGTCCGTGGCTCTTTGAAATGTTTCCCCTGCATTCATAGGCCCAAAAGGCATCTTGGCATACATGAATGTTCCCCATGGTGTGATGAATGTTGTCTTTTCTTGATCATCGGGGTGCACCATAATCTGATTGTATCCAGAGAAGCCATCTAACATTGACATTTTCTGAGAACCCACCACTTTTTGTAAAATGTGATCCATCTTAGGCAGTGGGTAGTTTTCCTTCATAGACACTTTATTCAGATTTCTGAAATCCACACACAACCTGATTTCCCCACTCTTTTTTCTAATTGGCACCAGATTTTCCACCCACTTAGAAAACCTCAGGGAAACCATGATTTTGGCTTCAAATAAATTATTTACCTCTTTCTCAATCAAAGGCAACAGTAAAGGATTTATCCTTCTTAATTTATGTTTGAAAGGCTTATGATCTTCTTTGATTGGGATAACATGTTGAATTATACTGGTGTCATAAACTTTAAAATCATCATAACTCCAGGCAAAAACATTGGGGAAATATTTCATCAATTTGATATATTTCTCCTTGACTTCAGGGTCGAGTGTTTTGGACAGCTTAATGAGTTTGGATCCTCCGGAGTCCCAATATTGCAATCTTCCACATCTCCTTCATTTACTGTAATCTTTGGACTTTTGGACACATCATTATTATCAAAGAGCTTCTCCAATGGGACCAGACCCTTGGGAATGATGTTTCTCCTTAGCTGAGCTATGTCTCCTCCTGCAATCTGATTGTCGAAGTATCCCTCCTTAGTGAAAATATTTGCATCTACTTCTCCATCATAGTATTCTTCATCAATGCTCAGATTCTCAAATTCATTCTCTATTCTGAGGAATCTTTCTATATGCTTATCATCTTCAAAAACTTGCCAGTATTTGATATTATCTGGTACTGTTGGCCTGTATTTGACCTCAACCTCATATTTTTTGTCAGGGAAGATTGGAACTTTGAAAATTGTTGCTGAAGTGGCCAAGGCGTCAGCAATATAATTACGTTCTCTTGGAATCGCTAAAAGATTATACTCTAGAAATTTATCAAGGAGGTCTAGCACTAGGTTCCTATAAGCTCTCAGTCTGGGATATTTCGCTTGGTATATGCCTTTGATTTGATTGATAATCAGTTCAGAGTCTCAATGTACAACAATCCTTTTGGCACCCAATTCTTTCAAAAATTTCAACCCCAATATCAATGCTTCATATTCGGCCATGTTATTTGTGCACTCAAAAACAAGTTTGTAACAACACAATTTTGAATCTCCTTTGGGGTGATTTATCCATATGCCAACTCCTGCTCCCTCTCTGTAGGCAACCCCATCGAAACTCATATTCCATATATAATCTTATGTGTTATGCTGTTGCTTTGGAAACTTCTCACTCTACTAATCAGACCTCTCTTTGTAAGTTATATCAATTTCTAGTTCCTTTTCTTCAAAACACAGGTCATTGAAGAAAATGGAAGACCCCGACTCTGTTTCCACAGAGTAGATGGGATGATTACTAGGATGTGACTTGTTGCTGACCATGTATTTGAGAAAAACCTCTCTGTATAATATTTTTTTTTTACCAAAGACAGGGATAGTGACGTATGACATGTCCATATGGAGAGTTCCCTTTAACTTTGCGGCCCAAGACCTTGATAACAACATGCCAAACTTGGGAGGAATATCAACAACCACTACATCCATAACCATGTTTGTTGTTGGGATATGTGCCAAAGATACTACCATATCTTTAATAAGACCCAAGCACTTCACCTTCCTGGGATCAAAAGAGAACAGGCATTTGTAAGGCCTTGTGATGTCCAGGCCCAGTTGGTCCATGACCACCTTGGGAATTAAGTTATTAGATGCTCCCGAATCCAACCTGACATTGTACAAGTCATATCATGGATTTTTAGGCTGACATAGAAAGGGGGAACTTCTTCATTATCACTATTTTCTTCTACTCTGGGTCCAAATAAGATGGCAGGGTGATCATCTTGTATGTTCAGGGTATCAAAAGTTTGTTCCATCTTAAGCATCTTGATAATCTGATTTCTATATTCGCTATTATTGATTAATTCATTGAATGGCACATAAATTTTGATCTTGGCCATTTCACTTTGAAAATTAAAGGAGGATGGGGTTTTCTCTACCTCTTTGGTGACGGTTTCTTTCCTAGCCTCTAATGTTTTCCTTTGGGGTTCTTCTTTCTGCTTTCCTTTGTCCTCAATACCCTTTGTAGAAAAATCCTTTGCAACAGATTATTTTGCAGCAGAATCCTTTTTGGGTTGACTTGAAGAGGGTACACTATTTTGAGCTTCTTTGGTGGGGTTTCCCTTTGGAGGATTTCCTTTGGGAGGATTTCCTTTTGGAGGGTTTCCTTTTGGAGGGTTTTCAAGAACTCTCTGATTTCAAAGATTGTATTGTCTCTAGAATTTCATAATGGAATCATGCAATCCTGCTTGGTAATCTTCCCTTTCCACTAATAACCTTTCCTCCTCATCTTGCATGAAGATCTCATTTGCATCCATGAACTGGGCATGTTCTTCTTTATTCAAAAATATCTATGTTTCTTTATCATCACAACAGTTCATGTCGTCTTCAAAATATCCACCATAGTTCTCATTCACATAATTATTTTGGAAAGGAGGCCTTACTTGTTGATCCCCCTGATTTCCTTGATTTGTTTGATTTGTTTGATTCGCCTGATTTCCCTTATTCCTCTTATCTCCTTGATTTACCTGATTCACCTGATTTCTTTACTCTCTTTGTCTAATTTGTGGGATTGCAGGTCTCCTCAAATTTATGAGTGGAACATCATCCTATTCTCTAGGGTTAGGCCTTTTATCTAAGTCCATTCTTTCCATCATCCTCTCCATGGTTCTCATCATTGTTTCGAACCTTTCTTCTAATGCTTGGGAGGTTGAAGAATGTGCCTTATCTTGAGTTGTGTTCATGTCCCTTCCAGAGTTAGCTTTTATCTTTCCCGAAGCCATCAAATTCACTTTGACTTCTATGGCATCAGTCATCATATCATCTAATGTAGTAGATCTTTATTCTCTTAATAAAAAATCAAAATCACTTTCAAAAGAATCAGTATATCTGAGTTGGGTGGCCTTGGGGGGGGGGGTTACCTCAGCAAGAATCAAATTATAGACCTTTACAAATCTAGCTGAAAACTCCTGCACTGTTTCATCAGGTGATCTCTTCATGTTGTTGTATTGGGTCAACAATTGAAGGGGATTTTTCTTGCTGCCCCATTTTGCAAGAAAGTTGGTTTCAAAGGCTTAAAAATCTACGATACTAGCTGCTGGAAGGGCTCTGAACCACTTCCTCACTTCTCCTGCAAGACTTTGTGTAAACAGACTCATTTTTACATCTTCAAAGTCCACATCTTATAAGTCTGTGAAATCATTAAACAATCTAGGTTCTTATGGGTTGATACGCTACCTTCAACATCATATAGTTTGATTCTTAGGTTATAATATTGAGTTAAATCATGTAGTTGAGAGGGCATTACGAGAGGAGAAAATCTAGCTTCCATGGTTGTTGTGAGGGGTCGGAGCGGCTATTGGTTATAGTGTGGATCATTATAGGCTTGGAGGATGCAGCTAAAATCAAATCTTCAAATCTTTTTTCGTCAAAGATGACCTCGCTTAAACAAGATTCAAATTTAGTTCTGAACAGAGTTTGTTCAATTTTTTCGTCAAAATCAAGGTATTCAATGCTCCTTACTCCATCCTTGGGTAAGGATAGACAATGGTTTAAACGCAACACTAGGTTTACTGTCTTTTATTTTATTTTATGTATAAGCTTTTCATGATCAGACACAAGGGTTGCAGCTTCTGGGTCTGGGTTTCTCCTGGTGTGAATTCTCTTGGGAGCCAGGATTTCTAGCTCACAATGCATGGTGCAACTGGTCTCTTGGTAACATAATCGCCAAGGAAAAAATAATCTCAACCAATAAGGTATTTGATCCACTATCACCCTCAGGGATAAAAACTAGAGCTTCAAGTCATTTTCCCAGGGAATATTTCACTTTCGTCCCTGACAACAACGCCAGAATCTTAGCACTCTGTAAATTTTGTCTGGCTGATAGACAAACGACAGAGGTAACTGTTTCAACCTAATTTAGAGTTGGGCACTATCCTTCTCAACTCAGAGAGGGATCTCTCGTGTCACTTGATATATCTTTGGCAATCGATGGCTATAATTAGTTTGTTTTGGGGGTTTTGGATAAATTTGTTGGTTGGGAAGGGGAGGGACACTTATAGCTATGTGTTGATTAAGGTTGGTTGTCATTGATGTCAACCCTTGAAGAAATCCCCATAGAACAAAGGTTTGGGTAATGGACCCAATATTGTTTGATGTAAATATGACTCATTATTGTTTTGTCATGGTTGATAAGAAGTAAATATGGATGAACTCCAAAGTGGTCCCCTTATGGTGAAAGCCCTCATGGGAAGATGCTTTGTGGAGTAAGAGAACTCATGATTAATTATGGAATAATGAGATGAAGGAAAGTGAATTTGTCAGGGAAAATATCCTAGATGGATATTGCTTGTCATGTCATTTCCGGTGGCATGTGGAACGCCACATAATTCCTCACGGTTAGAGAGTTATGGCCATGAGAAGTTGGAGACCCCAGGTTTGGGTAATGGACCCAAGTTTGTTTGATGGGTAATGATATGAGTTATTATATATTTTCAGATACTACTATTCTATATGGATAGTACATGTCATTCCATTTCTGGTGGTATGTAGAACGTCACATAACTCCTCACGGTTTGAGAGTTATGGGCTTACGAAGTTGGAGGACCCTCATATGTCATCTAGAAACCCCAAAAGGTCAAAGTAATCAAAGTGGTTTAAGAGATTTTAAAAGGTAAATAATAAAGTGAAGTGATGAGTGCATTATAATTCAAAGTGAATACAAAATAAATAATTTCAATAATAAATTTAATGGAGAAATTAGACATGGACCCAACCCTAAAATAAGGAAAGTGGGCCAAGTGACCTAGAAGATGTTTTTAAGGAAGCTACTTGGAGAGTATAAATAAGAGTCAAGGCTCTCTCATTTGAATCAAACTTGAGTATATTGAATATCTATAGGTTTCTAAGGTAAACAAATGATATCTAAGCTGAAATTCTGAGGAAAGTGAAGAAAAGAAGGCCAAAATGCAAGTAAGGATAAATTCTTTTGATGGTGCTTTCTAAGGTATGTTATTTACAGGTCATCTCGCCATTTTCGCTATAACGTTTTTTCTATAATGATTCAGATCCTGAAATTGCTATGAAAGTGAGAAAACATATCCAGGTATCTTTGGTAAATAATTCAGCTTGTGGGTCATTGTATTTTTGGAGTTACACTCCGTGGAAATTAGGGTTTGTGCCTAGTCCTGAAACTAGTCAAAATCAGGTGTTTCGGGTAAAAACGTCATAACTTATTCATAACAGATACAAATTTAGTGAGACAAAATGTGTTGGTTAGGGTATAGTCTGTAGTATTATATGTAACAGTTTCATATCAATTCATCAAATATTTTGTGCGGGGCACGCTCTACAAGGTCTCTCTCTAGAATAAGAGAGAATTCAGCAAGGTATGTCATTTTTACTATAACTCCTTTTCTGAGAGGTTCCAAGTAGTGACACTTGGAGGAATTGCATAAAACACACTGACGAACATTGTGTATCAATTTCATATCTTTATACATTACAGGTTCAAATTTATGATTACTTCAAGTTAGGGTTGTTGACTAATCCAAAACTAGGCATGTGAGACTAAAGAAAAGTTTGATGAAAATGATAGTCTCTTGTTTTTAAAGTTAAGGAAGGTTTGTAGGAATGTGATCATATACACCAGGTCTATTACAAAGCTACAAATCAGATTTGGATGATGAAATTGATGAGGGCTTTTAGTTGTGGTACATGTTGAGTACATGGTTGAGACAAATAGTTGATGAGTTGGCACACATACATGAGGTGTATAGTTGATGATTTTGGTACATATTGATGATTCATAGTTGATGAGTAGTTGAAAAATGATTGTTACATACTTGGTACATGGTTGGATGCACTTGTTTATGGTACAGGTTGATTACAGGTTGGTGCATGTTTGATGCACTTGTTTATGGTACAGGTTAATTACAGGTTGGTGCATGGTTGTGATGCACTTGTTTATGGTATAGGTTAATTACAGGTTGGTGCATAGTTGATGCACTTGTTTATGGTACAGGTTGGTGCATGGTTGATGCACTTTTTTATGGTACAGGTTGATTACAGGTTGGTGAATGGTTGATGCACTTGTTTATGGTACAGGTTGATTACAGGTTGAGGTACAGGTTGATGCATGGTTGATGCATGGTTCAGATTTATTGGTACAGGTTTATAGTGGTATATCTCACAGTGATAGTGTGACAGTGGTTCCATCATTCTACTTCTACTTCAGGGTGGCAAGATAGGGAAAGGACAGGTGGTTGTAGCCACCTTCCGGTTGTAGCCGTAGAACATAGGGGGTTGTAGCCTCCTTCTGGTTGTAGCCAGAGAATTGGGGAGTTGAAGCTTCCCTCAGGTTGTAGCCTGAGAAACTAGGGGTTTGGAGCCTCCTTCCAGTTGCAGCTGGAAAACAAAGGAAGTTGGTGCTTCTAATGAATGTAATTCTTCAAGACATATAATAAAAAGCATTATGTGGTTTTCTCCCGATTTGGGTTTCCACGTAAAACACTGGGTACTGTGTATGTGTATGATTGTTCATTTGTTCATTGCTTATTTACTCTGCAGTTATTGGATAATAATGCTTCATTGATATAAAACTTGGATTATATGGTTAAAAGGGATTAAATTTCTCTATTACTGATTCAACCCCCCTCTCAGTAATCCAACACTATGGATTCAAAATTCTGAAAGTGAATGAAAAAAATGACTTGTCGATAGAACTCTCCAGAGGATAAAGGCTAAATGAGGCAATGAATCTGAGTTGTAAATTGAGTTTAAGCGAAGAGTAGGAAGATGAGGAAAACAAATAACTACATCAGAGCATTACTGAAATGAATTATGAATTAGCTAGGAAGAAAATTAAACAATTTAAATTTCTTAAGCCAAGAGCATCATAAGATGATTTCTGGGCCTTTAACTCTCCAATTTAAACAGAAGAAATTGTAAATGGAATTAAAGAACAAACAAAGTACATACAATGAAAGGGGAAAACTCATATCACCACCATTAGAATCTTTTCATAGAGACTTCAAAAGATTCTGCATATGTATTCAATTCAGCTCTAGAAAATTACAATTGAGTTCAAAAACAACAAAAAGGTGCCCTTGCACTTCTTCCAACATTAATTCATTCATAACTTCTAGTACTTATACAATTCGATTACAATAGTTGAACTAAAAAAGTTTCAGCTTCTAAAACTAATTACAATAATTTCAAATGACAGTCTCGGCATGTGAACTGATTTATAATGATTAAAAAACGTTTCAAAAACTAACGGTTGATTTCTTCAACTACTCCCCTTTCGTCTTTTCCATCTATCTTTCTCTGACCTTCTATCATATTTTCCAATCTGGTGACATCTGGAGGCTATTTACTGGTTCCTGGAAAATTGTATTTTGTCTTACCTAGCGGCACGATCTCTTTCCACTGTAGGTCCGAAGGAATCTCATAATCCATCATTTCTTTTATCGGGATCTCTAAGACTAATCTTCACGGTCTTAAACTGATTTAAGATCTCAAAATATGTGGTCAAATATTCTACTAGACTTGGTCCTTTCAAGTTTTCCTCCAAGCCTTCAAACTTGGAGTGGTCCATTCTGCATTGCGCGAGGAGGGATTTGTATTGTTCTGGGTCATCTAACTTCCCTTTGCCATCCCAAAATGATGGGAGGCCTTTGATAAATAATATCTCAAACAGATCCTTGAATTCTTGTATACTCTGCTCCATTTGTAAGGCTTTGGTTTGAACTGACTTGAGAAAATTGTGCTGAGCAATGATCCTCCTAGCCCAAATGATCAATTTAGTTCAGTCTTTGACCCCAATGGTATGAAGTTCGATAGTGGGAACGAAATTCAGCAAATTTATAGCGTTTTGGGCCCACTTTGACGGTTTTTTCGCTAGTGTCTCGTTCACAACGGTACATCTTCTTTGGGCAGTGATATCCATGCTATCTTTGTCATCTATGAAATTTAGGTAAACCCTGAATTTAGCATCTTTAGAAACAATAGAATCCCAGATTAAATGTTTTGCTCCCTGGAAAAGTCCTTTACCTTTCGGCCGTGTTTTCAACTTTACCACTCTTTCTTGCAATTCTTGATTTTATTTTTGGAACTAGGCCATCTTCTCATTCTTCATTTTCATCTCTTGTTGCAACTTTTCTATATCTTCCCTAAGACTTTTGATTTCTCCTGCCTTCAAGATTACTTGGGACATAGATTGGAAAATATCTTCAGTGTTTGAATCATCTCCTGTCGTACCAGGTACAATAGCAGCTTTGTTTGATACCTCTACCAGTCCTTGTGACCAATTCTCTTTTTCCTTCTCCAGCTGCAGTACCTTGGCTTTGTAATTCAGTGCTTCCTGTCGAAATGTCTCTTTTTCTTGTTCTAAAATGATCAGCTCTGATGTCTGTGGATGCTTTGTGACATACATCTTTAGCCTATGCTTCAAGCTTTGAATCATCTTGTCTTTCTCATCCAAGGAAACTTTTACTCCTTGAGGGCCTTCAAATTCTAATCTTTTGACATGAGTCTACCAGGCTCCGCTGGATGATTTTTCTTGCTTCAATTGTCCTTCCAACTTGAGTGTATGGGTTGTCAGCCTTGCAACCCTCAAACTCAGACTTAGGTAGTCTGAATACATCATGTCACTAGTGTTTCTGTGAAATTTTACCTTGTCTGGGGCACTGATATTTTCATAATGCAACTTAATTTCAGATACTTTATCCTCATCAAAGAATCAAATCTCTTATTTCACTCATGGCCAAGCTCCCTTTCTCAGCATATTGAGTTGTTGGATCTTCCTTGGATTGGTAGACTGCCCCAAGTGTATTATCAAAGACATGTTTCTTGTTGTTGAAGGCCCTTGAGATGCCTTCACTCTGTGGCATGCTTTCTGTACTAGCCTCTTCGTTTTTGGTCCTACTGTCCATAATTTCCATATTCATTTGCTTGTTAGGTTCTTCTTCCTCCAGGTTTACTATCTGTGGAGACTGTGTGGTTTTTATTTTCTTAAGAACATTTTGTTGACCACTGGTGCCTAGGGCCTCTGAACTGCTCCTTTTTCTATAAACACTCATCTTGGGAGCTTTAATAATCAGCCTTGGAGGATTTTTATGGGTTTGTTGCGGGGTTGACTCTATTTGTTATGTCTGATCAGGCTGCAAAATGACTTCCTTATTAGCACAGGTTTCCAGGTTCACCATTTTATCAAAACCTTCAGCATATTCATGTTCATAGGGGCCTTGTTTTCTTATCAGACTTCTTTTAGATATGACCTGGTGTGGATCATATTTTCTTCCTTGTAGTTGTGCAAATTCAAACTCCTTGAGTTTGGCCTAGATCTGAGGCAAGCAAGATCTAGTCTTCACAACAAAGGGTCCTATTATGAAAGGGAACTTTAAGTTGGACGCTTTGTGCATTTTCAGAAAGTGTTCCGTTTTCGAGATGATTCTTTGCCTAATGAACTCCAAGGAAAAGACTCTGGGAGTCAGGAAAACATGTATAAAGTAAGGTGCCTCTTGGTAACCGTACACAAAAATTACAGTAGAGTGCATGAACAACACCCAAACTCCCACTCTATCTTTTGGATTGGGCTGCAAATAAATTTTCATTTATTCTAAAACCCTTGGTAGGATGGTGCTGAAGATTAAGCTATAAACCCTGGACATGATCTTATTTATAGAAATGAGCATCGTGATTCTTTTGCATTCAGTCGAGATGAATGCAACTTCAGGGAACTCTGTGACGGTTTGTCTTATTTGTTTCTAGGAACATTTTCAGCAAATGTGTGTAGTACCTGAAGTGCCTTAGTGATTGGAAATTCACTAGTTGTTTGTGTACATTATTAGCTATGAATTCTTCAAAACTGATACAGACTGACGGACTGGACTCTAACTAAAAAAAGCTCAACAGAAAACCCAACATGACCTCTACTAAAAATTTGTCATTATCCAAACCTAAGATTTGACTAAGTATGGAACAGGCCCACTCGACCTCAATAACCATGATGCTTACATGCATAGGCAATGACAGACTCTCATAATGATGTTTGGGTTTAATAATGGTATGCAAAAATAGGGTTTTGACCTCAGGGGGACATTCTCTATAGACTGTAATTAGTTTCTCTTCCTCAAAGGGTTCAGACGTTGCAGGGGGAGATTCTGGTGTACCAAGGGCGTGTCGAACTAGCAGGCTATCTACTCTACACGATACTTCTTACCCTAACTTATTTAAAATGAACTTTTCTTCTTGCGAGTATTTCTCGGCACACTAGCTTATGAATTCTGAGAAAGGGAATGCAACTTCGAAGGCATAAGGGACTATTGAGGCTTGAATCGCTTCGAGGAAAGGTATTTGTTTCCCTACATTATCTAACAAATTGGCTCTAGATATGGAAATGGGCGAGACGATTATTTCTGTGTCAAAAATATCGGAGTCCCTATCAATTAGGGATTCTTCTTTTGAGGAAGGATCTTGTTCTGTTACAGATAAAATGACAGGATTCATGCCCACGATGAAAAACACCTGAGAATGAATGGAGAATGCGTGAGTCTGGTTCACTGTTGAGCTTTAGCTCGATGGAGCGGTTGCACCAAATTTTCAAACGTTCAAATGGTTTGAAATATCATAAAATAATGACCGAGGACCATCCTTTTATACATGCTTTTCGATATCGGGGTAGAGGCAAAGTAGTTTGGGACAAACCACTTTTTGCCCCGATATGCCTCTGGTGGTGCCACATGTTCACAATCCAAAACCATTGTATTTCTATCAGTCCGCTACCAAGCAATTAAACTTCATGCAAGTTCTTCGCCCGATGTAGTTGATGACCATTGATCTGCGATGTCTGAGATCTGTGACCCGCCAGGTCCCATCAACCCCGTGCCTCCGCTAGATTTAATCATATTTCGCTAGATGTGGCTCCACCCTCTAGTTTATCGTGCCCCTACACTTATTTATCCCTCATCTAAGTCTTGAGACTTGGATTCTATCGAAAAATTGTTATGGTGATAACAGGTTCTTTATCTACAATGTTATCTAGAATGGGAGGATCTTTACTAAAAATATTAGGTAAGTGGGTTTTGGGTGGGAATGAATAATAGCATGGTACCAGATGAGGTGAGGTTTCTGAACCACCCGCAACCCAAATACTATGGACGGTCGACTTCCTACTTCAAGTATACACGGTTTTTCATAATTTCTATAAACTAGCAACAATAGAATGGGGAATGCCTACCATAATGAATTCCCCTTGCTTGGCTATTGAATTATTTTTACCATCCGTGGAATGGTTGCTAGCTATACCGACACACTTGATTAGTCGGGAGTGTAGTCGTTTATTAATGGGTTCAATTTAACCATGATTAATGGGTTATTGGATCCATAACTACTACTACTATTATCATTGGTGGGTCTGGGCTTAATTCAACCAGTCAACATATCCCTGGAATGCTTCAAGTTGGTGGCGAAACATGTGATCGTGGGATGCACCAACTCTATGTTCCCTATGAACCATCTCATGAGTG
>ML804752.1:109470-126099 GCA_009831015.1 Picea engelmannii
AAATATGTGCCTCAAGCATATACCAATGCCTCAACAAGATACCAAAGGCATGACCATCACATCATCAACATGTAACCAAGATGTACATCAAACCATGTGCCTCAAGCATGTGCCAACATCCATAAGCCATGTACCAAGAGATACCATCAAACATGTGCCATATCACTCTTGATATTCCTCAAGCATGCACCTTACAAAAAACCATATGCCAAGTGTTGAAGATGCGCCTCAAGGCATATACCAAAACTCACAAAGACATGCCTCAAGGATGTGCTAAAATTTCCAATATGCAAGCCTCCGAACACATAGAATAACATACCTTTACACATGTAGCTTACTTGATACATAATATTTCAGACCTGTAGCTCTTCCTCAGCCTTAGCGACCTGGCACTAGCATCCTCCTTCAATTTTGGTTTAGCCTCGTGGGACTAACCCATGCATCATGCAAGGCCTCGTGGGAAAGGTGTCGTACAACACCCGAGGGTGCCTTCTGAGACACTAGTAACCTGACCTGCAAGGGTCAGAAAAATTAGGGTTTCTTAGAAACCCTCACTCTCTTATGCAATCCAAAGACTTCCACACTCCTTACTCTTTGGTTGCATCATACTATCTACCTTAGATTCACTAAATAGATCAAGTATGCTCACATGAAATATATTCAATAAAGTTGTGTGTGTATGTACACATGGGAGGCTTCTTGTTGTGTATTTATACCTTTGCTAAGTAACTTCTCTCCTTAACTTAAGGACTTCTTGTTGCAACCACTTTACCCTTTAGTTAATGAATTGTAACCATTTAGGGGGATTCTTAACCATTCTTTGGGGCTTCCAACTTTATGACCTCATAACTCCTCAATCGCGAGGAACTATTTAACGCTCCACCTACCATTGGAAACAACATGAACATGACCATCCATATATGAGTGTGTTACCTACATTTACACTGTCCTTTATGTCCTTATTCCTCAACCAACTTCAGGCTTCATGACTGCACCTCTGTGGATTCTTGTAGACTTCTTCAAAGCGTCTTCCCGTGAGGGCCATGCTTAGAGCTACGCCATAATGGGACCAATTTGAAGACTTCTTCAAATACACCCATCACATTTGTTGGCATCAATGAAAACCACTTATTTTGACATCAATGACAACCAACTATCCAACAACATCAATGACATCCAACTGTCCAACAATCTCCCCCTTTGGCATTGATGGAAACACTCATACTCCAACACTCATACTCTACCTGTGACCAAGGCTCGTGATATTTCTATCCTCATGTTTCTCTCCCCCTTTAACATCAATGGAAAATGGTATCTCCCTTTGGGGATGCTCCCCCTATCTTCATCCTTCTTATCTTTCTCTTTCCTCCTCTTTGATATCATAGGAAAAGGGTAACTCCCCCTGTCGATATGTCTTCCCCTATCTTCATCCTTCTAATATGGTCTCTCTCTCTAACAATTTCTCTTCCCTTGATTTCTCTGCAAGATGTTGTGTAGATCAATGTGGGGTTTTATGTATATACTTCCTTTTCTCTCTTCCAATATTTCTTGTCCATTGGTGCTTCCTCATGTAATTCAATGACATATATATAAATCATTCAAAGTTATTTGTCTTTAAGTCTTCATGGATTTTCAAGTTCAAAACTTAGATATCAATGACTATGTCAGTCAACAATTTCCTTCTAACAATATAGATTCTGCTGAAGGTTTCTTTTCCCTGTTCTGTTGTGCCTTTCACTAGTTTCCTTCTTGTGACTAACTGATTCCACTTGTCCATTGATTCCACTGGTTCCATACCAATTGTTAATATGATTTCATCCACTGTCATATATTTGTTTATACCTGTCAAAGCTATCATGAATCCAACTCTGTCCATATGTCATAAAATTGTCCATGACTCTACTACTCAACTGCATACAATGCTGACCCATCTATCACTTTACCATTATGAAGGATTCTTTGAATCTTTTGCAACTGATCAAAACATATTCCTTGATGCTCAATATGTCTTGTTCAATATGAAAATCAAAATCTACATGTCTGCAACAATATATATTGAATATATCCTTGTCTGAATACGTGCCTGGAATCCATTATACAATCATGGACCTCTTCCTGAAAAGCATGTCACTGATATTATTTGTAGATGTCAGATGATATCTGCATGGGAATGTGTTCCAAAAGATTCTCCTCAAACAATCAAACTTTCATAAGACATTATGCACTTCTATTATCAAACCATTCTGAAATTTCCTTTCCAAAATATAAAAACACTTTAGACTGCTCGAAAGATATTGCTCTGATATGTAGAGTTGTTTCTTAGACCCCCTATTCAATATTCATATTTACAGGGAGTCTCCAAAACAGATGGATCTAAACAATACCCGCTTTGATGCAGAGTAATATTACTATTCATCTGTGGAGACATATTCTTCTTCCTAAATTATAACATTCTTTTCATCTTCTTCCTGAATTATAACTTCTTCCTCTTCCTGGATTTTGACATCTTCCTTTTTTCTTGTAGATTCATCATGATCTTGCACTGCTGCAAAACTTGTGAGTATGATCCGTGGGACCTGGTTTTCATTCACTTTCTCTTCCTGTTTTTCACTTCTTTTCCAAACCTTCCTATGTTTGACATCTACCATTTTTTCTTTAGATTTTTCCTGAACTTGTACTATTGCAAATCCCAAGAGTATGACTTCTGGAAGTACTTCATTCACCTGCTCTTGTTTTCTTTTCCAAATCTTCTTATATCTTTTATCAGTTTTCTCTTTCATGGAAGTATCCATTATACTTCTACAATAACGAGCTATGTTTCCATAGTTATGGAATTTGTAACATTCAATATTGTATGGAGTCACATACACATTTATTTCTTGACCATTTCTTCCACAAGCTCTGCAATCTACAACTTTATGTCCAAAGTTATTACAAGTAAAACAATGACCATAAAAGAAATTTTGATACCTGGGAGTGAATGATCTTCTTTGTGTTTTAGTCCTTCTAAATTCATTCCTTGGTTGATCAAAATATTCTCTTCTATTGTTTCCTTCACAATGATTGAAGCTTCTTTGATACCCAAAAGTGGAGGGTATTCTTTGATATCCGTCTCTTCTGTAATATTCTTCTTGAGTTTTCTTCATTTCTGGAATATTATTCTTTGAGGGCTCACATTCGTCCTTCTTGGTAGGATCCTTGATGATTTTTTCATAACTCTTTGATCCAGGTGGATATCGGTGGCCACCCACCTATTCCAACTGGCTCAAAATAGTCTTTTGACAACTTACTATTTTTAGTAGTTTTTCGGTTCCTAAACTTTTGGGGCCATTTCGAGGTCCTAAATGATTTTTTTTCGGGACCAAGCACCTAAAATATGGTATAATGATCTAATTGAGCCCCAAAATGAATATCCTTGACTATACCTTCCCAACGATCTATTGTGTGCCCCATATGGAGATCGTATGCCAAAGTTACGCACCCGGGAAGTTGATACACCAAACTACCGAAAACGGGGTCCACAAAACTGTTGGCTTTTCATCTTCTAGGGTTAGGGTTTTGGATTTTATTTATGTTAAAAAGGCCTTGAGAGCCTCATTGTAACAATCATATTCTTGCGAACGTGAGTATCCTTCACATCTCTTCTGAGAGATAAGCTTCCACCATTCTAGTGAGTCCTTCACTCTGTAATTTTACAATATGTACAATTCACTCATTAATGGAAATTGTGTATTACTGTATCTTTGTGTTTATAACTCTGATATATTTCTGTTATCTTAGTGGATATCTGATATATCTCTATACATTTCTTTATTGTATCTCTTCTTTCATTTCATGCCGAAAATAATCTGGATCAGTGGTATCAGAGCAGGCTGCTATTGATCATATTTTTTCAGTGCAGGTCCACGACGAGGTCCGAGTATAGAAAGTTGGGTCTCGAGCTTGTCTCTCTTGAGGACAGTTTCTCTCGCATTCCCAAGAAACCCTCCATGTAAGAATAAAATAAAAATGATAGAGCATATGATTCTATTAATCTGTTGCTTGAGCAAGCTCTCACATGACAAAGGGACGAAATGATGGAGAACTTTTCCCACATCCTTCAATGCCTGTCGATAAAAACAAACACATCTTCATCAAATGACCACTTTGGAGGAACCTCACCTTTCAAGGTACAAATTAATTTTGATATCCCATATTTGAAGGACAGATAGATGCGAATGCCCTATAAAAATGGTTAAATATGCTAGAAGGTTATTTCTTTGTTCATAATTTATTCGATAGGGAAAATATCACCTTCACACTCCTTAAGGCTATCCCCCATGTAAAACATTGGTAGGAAACTTACAGGGAGAAAATTTCCACAGAGGATTCTGGAATATATGGGGCTGAGCCCACTTGAGAATTTTTTGTGGATGCGGTCAAGGACAATATTACCCTGTTGGAAACTATGACGACCAGTACATGAGATGGACCACACTGTGACAAGAGAGGGACCAAGCAGTGTTAGATTTCACCAATACCTTCCATACCTTGCACACCAAGATGGGTATCAAAGACTCCGAGCAACATATGGTTTTGAGATACCATAGGGCTCTACACAGATACATCCAAACTAAAATGGATTTTCTGGACATCTCATCACTGGGTGTTGCTTATCGATACGTTGTTAAAATCGAGCAGAAATTTAGGCACCAGAAACAACAGTAGTTCAGATCTTCAAATCCACAAAAACCAAAGTATGGTAAAGACAACCCTAAAACCAAACTTTAGAAAATCAGTCCAAGCCACAGGAAAAGAAGGGTAACGGAAAGATGAAGAAGGACACAGTAAAATGGTGTTATTTACACAAAAATCCCTGGCACAACACCAATGAATGTATCTCAAAAAAATCATTGGTGGCTGAGATCAAAGACAAGGAGCCGGACCCTGATTCAAAATCTGATTCATTAAATATCGGTATAAGATAGATCATCGACTCAAACCCCAATGCTATTGTCGCGACTATAGAAATTCAACCAGAAGAACCAACAGATCCTAAAGAGGGGGAGAACCTTTTTCATTCACATATGTGGGTGAACA
Organism: Picea engelmannii; assembly: GCA_009831015.1. Classification (NCBI taxonomy): domain Eukaryota; kingdom Viridiplantae; phylum Streptophyta; class Pinopsida; order Pinales; family Pinaceae; genus Picea; species Picea engelmannii. The sequence continues at coordinate 114,550 of ML804752.1, forward strand.
GGACCCCACTGCATTTTATTGTTGATAGCAGAAGCCAAAAGAACCTCATCTCAACAGAGGTCATCAAGCATTTGGGATTGTCGACAAAACCACACCCGCAGGTATACAACATCGGGTGGCTTCACCAGGGATGAGATATTCATGTCATCCAATGATGTCAATTGTCATACGACATCCATGCCTTCAAGGATGAGGTATTATGTGATGTTTCCTCGTTGTATGTATGTGATGTTCTCTTGGTATAGGCATATATGTGAAAGTGCCATCCTATTTATGAGTCTCGACCTCGTAGTGTCATTTTTATTTTGTGGGGTCATCTCTACAGGATACCAGACTTAGTTCCAACTAATGTCCCACCTAAACAGTGCCGCAAGGTAGTAACTCATACTACAAAATTTAGCTTCTTCACAATCTATTCAAAAGGTGAATAGAAGGACACTACAACCACTGCAGCCTCAGTCCAAGCATATTCTATCCAACAGAAGCAGGTCAACAAGATTGCAGCAAAGTGTAAATATTCCTTTTTCACATAGGCATATCATGTAGCCAAAATGGTTAAAAAGGTCCAACCCTTCTAGCCACAAGTTCATGACAACCTTCAACAATCTAAGAAGCACAACTTCTCCAACAAGGAAAGCAACTCATCAAAATGAAGATTCAATAAACGCTTTTCCCTCTCCCCTGGGCACTCAATGCAATGGATACCATTTCTTCCTAAGGATGGAGGATTGATATAGGTGGATATCGGTGGCCACCCACCTATTCCAACTGGCTCAAAACAGTCTTATGACAACTTACTATTTTTAGCAGTTTTTTCGGTTCCTAAACTTTGGGGGCCATTTTGAGGGCCTGGAGTTTTTTCAAGATCAAGCACCTTAATGATAGAAAAAATATTTTATTGAGCCAAAAAATGAATATCCTCTAATATAACTTTCCAATGAGATATCATGCACCCCAAACTGATATCGTATGCCAAAGTTATGCCCCCGAGAAGTTGATACACCAAACTACCCAAAACGGGGTCCACAAAATTGTTGGATTTTCATCTTACAAGATTAGGGTTTTGGATTTTATTTATGTTAAAAATGTCTTTAGAGACTCATATTAAGAATCATATTCTTGCGAATGTAAGTAGCCATCACATCTATTCTTAGAGATAAGCTTCCACCATTCTAGCGAGTCTTTCACTCTGTAATTTTACAGTTTGTACATTTCGCTCATTAATAGACATTGTGTATTACTGTATCTCCGTGTTTATATCTCTGATATATTTCTGTTATATTAGTGGATATATGATATATCTCTATACATTTATTTATTATATCTCCGCTCTCATTTCATGCCGAAAATAATCTAGATCACTCTTAGTCTTCTCTTCATTCTTCCTTTCTAGCAACTTGTAACACTTTCCCTCAACTTTCTTGAATGATGAAGTGGAGCTTTCTCTTTCTTCAGTGTTCTTGCTGAGCTTGAAAACTTTAACTCTTAAAGTGAAAACTTCTTCTTCAATATTCTCGCAATCGTCTTCTTTCTTTATCATCTGAATCTTCATGATGTATTCCCTTCTCTTTGCTTCTTCAAGTTGGGTCTTAAAGGAGATCATTTTTTTCTTCAAGTCTTCTTTCTTGTTGACTAGATTTTTCTTCAAGATTAATTGAGTCCTCTGATCTTTCCTTATTCAAAATATTTTCTCTCTTCTCTACTTCCTTTATTTGTGCTACTATTTCGGCTTCCAAAAACTGCTTTTCTTCCAACTGACTTTTGCATGCTTCTTCAATCCTTTTGGCTTCTTCTACTTCAACTTTTAGGTTTGTAATCATCTGTCAGACTTCTTTAGAGTTGGGATTTTGAGACCCCTTCTTTAGCTTGATCAGTTCTTCCTTAAGTGACTTATTCTTCCTTCTTTAATTCATCATATCATCTAAAGCGATGATTGATTTTGCTTCAATATTTACTATGCCTTCTTCACAATCTTCTTCTTTTGAATTTGTCTAACATGAAGATCATCTTTATTCTCATTCTGATTCAATGTCTTCTTTATTCTGATCAGTATGCTTTGGCTCTGCAATAGAATGGGATTCATTAAAGTATAGATTATGTACCTTATCCCAAAGTTCTTTGGCTTATGAGCATTGTCCCACTTTTTCTTTAACTGAATCACATAATACTTCCAAGATGAAATCCATTTTTATTTTGTTGTTTCGTTTCAATTCCTTCTTGGATGCATTCTTTAGTTTCTTTGAACCTATGTATCCTATAACAACTGATTGCCAAACATCATACCCCTGTGCTTGTGATTTTTTTTTCATTTTTTTGTTCCATCTCATACTTCATACGAATTTGACCATCAATCCATGATATTTCATTATCTTTGTATCTATTAGCCATGACATCCATGCTCTACCTTCCAGTGGTTAAACTGATTTCTTGAAGGACCTGATCTGATACCAATTGTTGGAATACTGAGGGGGGGGTGGGTGAATCAATATGCATATTTTTTACCACTTTCAATCACCGTATATATATAATTCAACTTTATCAATAGTGTTCAATGGTTTATCACTTATGCATTCATTATATCACAATGTCATTCATCAGTGCATAATAAACAACCACAAATACACAATACACGAGAACTTACGTGGAAACCCAAACGGGAGGAAACCACAAAATGTTTTCTTATATATATCAATAATACATTCATAGGAAGCACCAACTTCCAAATTCTTCAGCACCATCTGGAAGGAGGCACCAACCCCCTGATTTACAAGCACCAACTTGTAGGAAGCTACAACTCTCTGAGTTCTCTGGAACCAATCAGAAGGAGGCTACAATCCCCTGATTTGCATGCACCAACCGAAAAGAGGATACAATCACCTTATTACAGGCTCCGACCCGAAGGATGCTACACCTCCCTGAATTCTTTAGCACCAAACGAAAGGAGGCTACAACCCCTTTTCCTTGCCCCATCTAACCTCCTTGAAATATAAGTGTAGACACAAACTGTCACTACCATTGATATTGTCACTGCCATTGTCTCATCAATACATCATTCTATCATTGATGATCAACCGATCATCCAACCTATCACTGTCATTGTCACCGTCACACCAACTTGTGACTACCACTATCACATCAACATGTCATTGTCATTATCACATCAACCGGTACCTGATGTCCAACCTGTCACTATCTCTGTCACTGATATACCATCATCAACCAACTATAATAAGATCCACTCACATGTATACCAAAACCATCACCATACCATGTACATCAACCATGTACCATAACCTGTACGATACCATGTACATCAACCTATACCATACCATGCATCAAACATGTACCATATCATGCATCAACTATGCATCAACCATGTACCAAAACATCAATGATCAACCATATACCTCAATCGTATACCAACACCATGTACCATGTACCAAGCATCAACTATTTACCAAATGATGTGCTTCAACCAAGCACCAAAGCATATGCCTCATACATATGCCACCATATACTAGGATATCATCAATGAAGAGCCTCAAACATCACCATGACATATACCAAAATAGACAAGATGTACCTCAACATGTACCCATAACATCACCAAGATGTACCTCAACATGCACCAACATCTCCAAGACATGCCTCAAGCATGTACCACAACATATAGTGGATGTACCTCAAACATATGTCATAAACTCATCAATAATTACCTCAAATATGCATCAATATCACCAAGAAATGCACCTCATACATGTACCAATAATATGCCTCACACCATGCACCAAATATGTGCCTCAAGCATATACCAATGCCTCAACAAGATACCAAAGGCATAACCATCACATCATCAACATGTAACCAAGATGTACCTCAAACCATGTGCCTCGAGCATGTGCCAACATCCATAAACCATGTACCAATAGTTACCATCAAACATGTGCCATATAACTCATGATATTCCTCAAGCATACACCATACAACAAACTATATGCCAAGTGTCCAAGATGTGCCTCAAGGCATATACCAAAACTCACAAAGACATGCCTCAAGCATGTGCTAAAATTTCCAAGATGCAAGCCTCAAAACACATAGAATAACATAACTTTANAGCATACACCATACAACAAACTATATGCCAAGTGTCCAAGATGTGCCTCAAGGCATATACCAAAACTCACAAAGACATGCCTCAAGCATGTGCTAAAATTTCCAAGATGCAAGCCTCAAAACACATAGAATAACATAACTTTATACATGTAGTTGACTTGATACATAAGATTTCATTTCCGTAGCTCTTCCTCGGCCTCAACAACCTGGCACTAGCATCCTCCTTCAATTTTGGTTTAGTCTCATGGAACTAACCCATGCATCACGTAGGGCCTCGTGGGACGTGTTGTACAACACGCATAGTGCCTTGTAGGACACTAGTAGCATGACCTGCGAGGGTCAGCCAAACTAAGGTTTCTCATAAACCCTTTCTATCCTTTGCAATCTCGATACTTCTTCACTCCTTACTCTTTCACTGCCTTAGACTAGCTACCTTAGATTCTCCAAATAGATCAAGTGTTCTCACATGAAAGATATTCAATAAAGTTGTGTGTGTATGTACAAATGACAGGATTCTTGTTGTGTATTTATACCTTTTCTAAGTAAATTATGTCCTTAACTTAAGGACTTCTTGTTGCAACCACTTTACCCTTTAGTTATTGACTTGTAACTACTTAGGGGCTTCTTAACCATTCTTCAGGGCTTCCAACTTCATGACCTCATAACTCTTAAATCGTAAGGAAATACGTGGCATTCCACCTACCATTGGAAACAAAATGATGAGGAACATCCATATATGAGTGTGTTACCTGCATTTACATTGTCCTTCATGTTCGTATTCCTTAAACAACTTCGGGCTTCATGACCACACCTCTAGGGCTTCTTGTAGACTTCTTCAAAGTGTCTTCCCATGAGGGCCATGCTTAGAGATACACCATAAGGGGACCACTTTGGAGACTTCTGCAAATACACCCATCACATTTGTTGACATCAATGACAACCACTTCTGTTGAAATCAACGACAACCAATTATCCAACAACATCAATGAGAACCATCTGTCCAATAATCCATAATTGACTATGTTTGCCTCCAACTTTTTCACTAATTAGAATGGGATTATAAGGATAATAGTTTTCCTAGTATTCAAGATGTATGATTTCAATATCACTCATAAATGGATCTCTGTTGAAACTACAGGTATTATGCTTGTGCCAATAACATAAATAAGTGTTATCACTGAAATTTCGTCTGCAAATGGTTACAAGAATTCAGCATTGTCAAAAACAGTTATGAAGTCATCCATGGACCTAAATTAACACAAAATCATTCATAAAGGGTAAAAAACTATGCAAAATAGTGAAAAATTGAAGGGCGCTATGAAAACACTGGGCGCACGTGCATAGGCGTGAAACATAAACGCTAGATTTGCGCACATGCGCACGATGCGCGACTGTTATCACAAGAAGTTGTGCATCTGAGAGACGACTCATTTATGAGAGTGGTCAGCCTCCCACCCACTTCTGGTTCAGCTCCCAAGCCAATTTGACACTCAAATCTGGACTTGATTTGACTAGATGGCTGGTCAAAGACCTAGAAATGCCCTAATTAGCCTCTTTACACACTACAAACTAGTTGAACAATAGCTCAAAGGAATGCTATAAAAAGGCCATGGATACACTTCATTTTTTAAGGAATTCAAAGCAAAGTTATGCTTCCATTATTCTCTTGAGGACTCTTCTATCCTTGCCAAGAGTATACTTGCATCATTGCATTGGGAAATCCATCTCACCCCTTGAGTGGATTAGCAAAGAATTCTTTCACCATTTTCATTTTCATTTTCACAGTTGTAAGAAGAGCTTACTTGTGGGGGTCCAAGAGCCCTCCCTTGGAGGAAGAAGGGACTCATAGTCCCCTTGCTTCTCGGTTTTTTCTTTCACTAATATCAGCCTTATCATTGGTGACATGGGTCTCATTGTTCTTTTTGTCTCTATGTCCCTATGCTTATAAATTTAGTTGTAGTTTTATTTCTTAGTTTAATTCTTAGTTGTTGTTTTATATTTCTTTTTCTAATCCTTTTCCTTGCAGTTGTCCTGCTCAGCAAACCCAACTGAGCTTGCAAGCACCTCTATTTTTCTCACTAAGGTGACGAAAGAGGAGAACAGATTGACAAATCCACTAGGGAAAGGTATCAATTTCCTACACCATTTGGGTTTTTCTAGCTCTTCTTTTAGTTTGTTTAACTTGTAGGTGCACTAACTGGCCTAAGTTGACCTGCCAATCAGCCAATTCCAAGTTGACTTAAGAGAAATCCATCCGAATTTTTCATTCTTGGCTGTGTGTCACCTGTGCGTGGGTTTTTAGGCCCACAGACGCACATCGTGCGCACATGCGCTTAAGTCATAGTTCTTTTCTGTGCACGTGTTCTTATTGACTTTTCTCTGTTTGCGTGCATGCGCTCTGTGTGCCTCTGTCTCCATTGAGACCCACGCATCTGTGAAAAAATTCACATTGTAAAGTTGTTGAGATGTGGGGAAGGCCATTTTCCTTCTTAAAAATGATTTCAAGCATGTTTTAAAGCTGCACCACACTTTGTCCCCTCATCATATAAAGGGGTTAGTCAAAAACACATAGGCACTTAGGGGGTTAAAATCAATTTCCTCTTTTGCTTTCATTTTTGCCACATGGATGGCTTGTTTAATCACATTTAACTTGCATTGGGACTAGGAGTTGAATAACAATCGCTTAGTATGCTCTTCTCTCGCGCCTCCAAGTGATCTTGAGAATCAGAAAAAGATTGGGAAATGATATCATCTCCCTTAAGAACATTAAAACCTTTAGGAGAGGAAAACGACCCTTCTTGGGACTCCTCTTAGTTCACTTTTTCAAACACATCTTAATATTGTAACGGGCCCGTACATGCCCACATGCTACAAAGATAGGATAGTGTTGAAATTTGCTTTCTTAGATCAAAACACTAGGGAAGTTTAAAGGTTTTGTAACATGCCCATACATGCCCACATGATCAATCTAGGATAGTTTCAAAGTTTTTCTTAGATTACATCACAATAGGGAGTTAAAGGGATAGTAATGGACCCACATGTCCACATGCTAGCTTCCTAGGGACTTTTGAATTACGCAAGGTTGAACCAAAGGCACTTAGTTAATTAGGTAATCAACACTTGTAAGGACCAAGTGAAGTCGACATGCAACAAGGTGACATCTAATTCACTAAAAATTGGCACACTTTCACTCACACACAAAAGTTACTTATCACTCACATAGCTTCTTCTTGAAACGTGGAGGTCAAAGTAAGTTTCCTCCAAAGGGATTCCGAAAAAACACCCCACCCTTTTCTTGACGAAACTATCCACTCCCATTTTAATTCAACGAGGTTGGTTCACACCCCCAACCTCTCAAAGAAACTACATCTAATTTTTTTTCTAAAAACTCACTAAGTTTTCCTCCACAGGAGGTGCCAACAAACATTTTTTAGTCTAGGTAGGATTTCGGGGATAGGCATCCAAAAAACTCCCTGTTATTTGGTTCTCACATTGTCAAAACCATAGAAGTTGTCAAATAGGGAACTGAAAATCCTCTAAGTAAAGTGTTCCTAACACCATAAGGCAGGGAAATACCCATGAACGGTTGAAGGCCAAGGTCCGATTGTTCTGTGCGTCCCCCCTTGAGGCACCCACCTCTTGGATGGGATCCAACCTGTGACCCATTTCTTAGGCCAAAAATCTAAATGCCTCACTTTGACCGAGGTACCTAGTGACCAAATTTTAGGACATCTACCCAGGTGGAAATTGTGGGTTGCAATTTCATCTTGATTGGATTTTGTGTGGCTATTGGGAAATATCTCTAGCTCTTTCGGGATATGCCCCCTTTACCCCTCATTATAACCAATTATTTCATCCTTCACTAGTTTCTCTTCTGGTGACTTCAGACCCCACTATTGAGTACTATTGGAAGGTCCAGTGCTATTTGAGAGGAAGGATGTTACGGCTTCTAGGACACGAGCATTTGTTTTATTTTGATTCCCCACGTAGACAAAACCCACTTATCCACATATATGCTTCTTTTTCAAAACATTTTATGTATGATGCACTTCTGACTACAATTTGATTTGGATATATATATATTGTGTAAAGTTCAAAGTTTGCAACACAAAGGCTCTTGTTTCTTTATTACTCTCACCACCATTTGCACACATTCACTCAGCTAGTCGAACATCATAGGGGACACACAGAATCCCTGTCGTTCACGACACTTGATAAACCTCCCTCCTATCTTAGGGGGAGTGTCTGGTCTTGCCCACTCATCAGCACCACCTTCACACACTCCTGTGAGTGCTATTGTTTTAGGATTATCTTTGCTTGGTTCTACATTACTTGGGTCCACTTCCCAAGGTCATCTGTCCACTCGTTGTCCTTTACACAGAAGTGGGGGACCAACTTCCTCTCAAGGGGGAAGTACCAACCCACCTAGCCCCCCTCAAGGGTCAGGTTCACAATACACTTACACCATGGTTGGAGCTAATCCTCCCCCCCCACTACAGATGCCATATTTGGCCTCTCTCAACATACTGGATCTAAGCAAACTAACCAATGATCCCATATTTCATGCCCCCACATGGCCTGCAATGCCCACCAAACTACCTTCAGACATACCCAAGTTTGAAGGAAAGGAAGGCAATGAGCCTGCCAACCATGTCACGACCTTTCACCTATGGTGCTCTTCCAATAACATTATGGATGATTCCATCAGACTGCGATTATTTCAATGCACACTCACTGGCCCATCGACCAAATGGTATGTAGAGGAAAAATCAGGGTCCCATGCGACTTTTGAATCCTTGGCCAAAGCATTTTTGACCTTCTTCCAATTACCAATCCGCCATGAAAATGGTCTAGAACTACTCTCTAATTTAAAACAAACCTCAGCCACACATATCGCTGATCACATTCACGAGTGACGTAGGCGACATAGTTTGTGTAAAGCAGAAACCACCAAGCAACAATGTCTTGACTGGTTTCTTAGATCACTTGTCTCTCTCCTCGGTAAGGATGTAGCTTCCACCTTCCCTCAATCTGAAGAGGAAGCCATCATTAAGGCTCAACAATATGACCTCATCTATGCACAGTCAGGGTACTTATACACTGTACTTCTTGATCTTCCAAAACCTGTACCATTTGGCCAAGACAAACCTGGGATGTCTCACTCAGCAGATGAACTGATTGGTACCACCACTCACCACGGTCCACAACCCCAAACACCACCGATGTATGGAACACCTCAATACCCGTTGGCATATGGGGGCACTTCTTATTACCCCCCACCCCCTTATCAACAACCATACCCTGTTGCTATGCCTCCACCCATCAGTGAGCCACCGCCGGCACCCCCCATACNATTGTTATCGCCACAAAATCCGTACTTTCCATTTCATGGTCCCCCACAAACCATGGCTCCCCCACATCCTCATGCTGGGGTTAATTTTGTTCAACCCTCTCCCATTCAGCAATATCAAAACTTCGAACAATTGAATACAGAAAATCTGACCCATCCATCGAACAATGCCAAAAAGAAAGGATGAAACATGAACAACAACAACCCAGGTCAAGGTGGGAATCAACCCCAGCAGAACCAACCCACTGGGGGCAACCAGAACCAAGGGAATCAGAACCCCCAAGGGGGAAATAATAATAGGTGTCAAGGGAGAAATAACAATAATGTTAAGACCAACTTCCCTTGTGCCCTTTGTGGTGAGTTCGGCCATTACACTCATCATTTCCCCCAAATCATTGATTTCAAATGGTTGAAAGACTCAGGTAGTCTACCCCATCCTCCAGCACCGCCTGCCCCTCAACAGGCACCACAACAATATGTGCAACAACCCCCCCGCCATGCTGCAGAATCCTATTCCACACCAAGGTGTGATAAACACTCAACAGGACAAACAACATCCCCTACCTTAGGTAGGACAGTACCTCAACCCAAACAATCCAGTAGCTTGCACGATCCTCCTCACTAGTGATAAAGAAATCCTTCTGCAAACACGTAATCGTTAGTATCATACACCCTTTGAGTCTCCTCCCATCCCTCTAGAGACAAACCCTGCACCAACGGGACCCCTGTTGGTGATTCCTCGCCCTACCGCCGAGCCACCTCCTCACATCCCTCGCATCCCATTATGTAGGAATGTCCACAACCCACAGGCTAGGGCAGCTCACAATTACAGTTTGGTTGACGAATTAGCACAATCCCCGGCTTCCATGTCAGTTTTGGAGGTCCTCCAGACTTGTCCCACTCAAAGGAAATCATTACTTTCCTCCTTGGGGGCAGTCGACCCCGCAGATACCTAACACATTACCTTTGATCTCGACAACGGAGAACCTTGCCTTCCCGCCTTGATCGCTTTTCAAATACCAGTAAAAATACAGAAGATCACAGTTCATCGGTGTATCATCGATGAAGGTGCATCTACATGCATTATGTCCAAATCTGTATGGTAGAAACTTGGTTCCCTCGAACTCATACCCTTTTCCATCACCTTAAGAGCTTATGACGGATGACCATCGTCTCCTGAAGGGCTCTTCCAAAATGTCCCCGTCGAGTTCGGGGGCAAGACTATTCTCATCGACATCGAAGTTATCGATGCCCCACTCGATTATAATATCCTATTCGGTCGTAGCTACATGTATGCTATGAAGGCAACGACCTCTTCCGTCTTTCGGACAATGATGTTTCCCCATAATGGGAAGATCGTTACCATTGACCAAGTCTCACATTACGAGCCTAACCCATCTGCCAACATCGATAACATTCTTCCTCTCATTCACACGAGTCATGATGCATACCCACTCGTCGAGATGGGTCCTGGAATTTTCAAAGATCCATCATTGTTAGGAATGTACCATGGAGCACCATCTCTCCTTCATCCTTCCAATCAAGTATGCGTTGTATCATCTAATGGAACTCAAACAAAAGATACCCTTCCTTCTACGGAGGCTTCTATCATATCTGATGTCCCACTAGTCACAGAACTCCCCCCCCTCAAGAGCCTCCTGCGAACTGGCGACCCCACAAGTCCATGATTTCCCCTCTCCCCAAGGACATATCCTAGTTTGGGAGACAGTTCCCCAAGCCATCATCCAAATCCCCTTCTTTTACCCTCCACCGAGCATCGAAGCTTTCCAGGTAGCTGCAACGCTTACCCTACCTAATATGGTGTTAGCAATTCCAGTTTGGTATTTGCATCCACTAGAGATGGTTCCTCGACCATCCCTTCCCCCCCAAACAAAAGGAATCCCCATGAAGATCCCCATACTTACTCCCACCATACCCCCTACACCCACACTCACTAACCTCCCTACCACAGCTGGGGGTAGGAGAAAGAAGAAGGAGCCCACAGCTCCACTTCCTCCGCGCGTCCAACCTCCTTGCGCACTATGTGAGAAAGATGGACACCAAACCAACAACTGCCCATCTCTATC